>JAAWXA010000040.1:2478085-2607116 GCA_038090715.1 Florisuga fusca
GGGGGGGGGGAAAAAAAAAAAAAAACCAAGCAGAACTGTTGCTTAGTATGTTCTGAAAGGGATTCTTAAATTTTACAGGCTTACTACTTCAGTTTACACACTGAAAGATTATCACTGAACTGTAAAAATTCATAGAGAATAGTCAATATTTGTTTCTAGCTTTTACCTGGTAACTTTCAGAAATAATTTAGATTCCTTTTATTTTAACCTGTGTCCCTCTCTACGTCCAATGCCAGTTTAGACAAGCCTTCCTCAATAGTTAATAACACACAGGAAGAGTAATTTAAAAAGTAGTTAGTAGCAGAACCTTTCATTACATTTGTTAATGGTAGAGTGAAAACTAATGTATCCATTAAAAAAAAAGACTCAGCTGCAGGAATAGCTTGAGCAGTTAGAGCAGGAGACTGAAAATTAACAAAATTAAAATCTGTTGTTTATTAGCAAGGAACATAGGCACTGCAAATACAAACAGCACTAAAAAATACTAATTTAGATTGCACCTGTGCAAGTTAATAACTAAAAAGGCAGTGAATACCGAAATCACAAAATACAAGATTCCATATTAGAACATCTTCAGTTATATTGCTGCTGATGCATAGCTACAGCTTAGCACCTAAACCAGCTCTTTATTCAAACATCACTTCTTGTTAGAAACCATGAAACTTCACTGATTCATACAGATGTAGTGCTTTTGCCTCTTGAAGATTCAGTTGAGAATCCATGTATCCCCTTAATGTGAGCATCTCACGTAAAAGAGCAATAGAGACTATTCACAGATATGTTTTAACATTCAGGATGAGTTCTTTTAGGTGATACACTGTGCTTGCAGACAGTGTAGTCACTTTCATGCATAAAACCGTTGTCTCCAGTGCATGTTTATATTTACAAATGCTTATTCCTTTATGCAAGCCAATCAACTGGTAGTTAGTTGCAGTGCAAAAACGTTTTATCTATATGCAACCCTAATCAAAATATGAATATACCTTTTCTGTTTCTTTCTAAACTTTTCTTCTTCATACCTTGGTGAGGAAAAGTTTGGTTTCAGTAAATATAACACGTGAAGGCCAAATTCAACAGAAGCTGCAAACTGGCATTAGTGTCAAAACAATTTGTAGAAAAATACAAAGTTTTGAAACTGATAAAATTAAGAAATATATTGTACCTCCAACGCCTATAAGCATTAAAGAAGAAGCATTAAGATTTAATTACTGTGACAAAACATGAATTCAATACAACTTCTTTCACAGTACTAACATGTATCACTAAAATTTAAAGGCTGTATTCATTAATGGTTTAAAGCCAGATCTAAACATCCACAGACGTCTGAGTTAACTGTAAGTAAATCAACTTCAGCTTTTGCAGATTAGTTAAAAGTTCATCAATACAGAAAAGAGTATTTCAAGACCTAGAATAACAGTCTGAATTTTTCATAACACATCCTTCCAAAAGCCCCACTAAACCACCCCCCCTCCCCCAAAAAAAAACCACCAAACCCGAAACTCTGAAGATGGCACAAGATTGTTTCAAGTGTTGTCATGTCTTTCCTCACCTGCCCCACGAAAATGGCATTTTCTCTGTTGTATAAGAATTTAAATTGTGCAGTTGATACTAGCTAGATGTTTACTGCAATAACCAGCCAGGGGCAGTAGGGATTTGTGGATTTGTCCGACATGGTTGTGCCCTTCTGTCAACACAGTGAGACAATGCCACCTTTCCTCACAGAGTTCCCAGTTTGTGATTACCTGTTGTGATGCACACTCTGTAAGTTTTGTGTTATATCCTCTACTAGGCTGATCTATATAATTAGTAGTTTCATCAGGCTTAAAACCCCAGTTGATGGTTGCTGCACTATTACAGCACCCACAAATACTATTGACAAAATGATCATATTTGAAAGCAGAGTTGTACTAACATCAAAAAGAGTGTTTATAGCTAGAGGGAGGGAAGAGGAGAAAGCCAAGGACATTAATTACATATGGCATTACCTCTGAAAATCCCATACATTAACATTTTGACTACCCTACTGCATATCAAACTGAAGTTAGCCATGTAGTCAAACATGAATACTCCTCTTAAGAGCTAGCAAGGATGCAAGGTAAATGAAATTTTATTAAATGCGAAGTATTACATTCAAACCATTAACTGAATACAATATATACCAGTTCTAAAACATGATCAGTGTAGAACATGTTTGAATAATAAAACGTACTGTTTTATGCATTCGGGGATGCCAACGTATTCCATGGGGATGAGTTCAGCTAGTTCTGCCAGGGTAAAGACATACCTAATTTTTTGGCTGAATTTTGAGCTGCGGAAGAACAAACGCAGGGTACAGTTACAACCTAAACATTTTTCAGTAGGTCAACATTAAAATAGTTTCTGAAGCTTAAAGTATATGGTTGTTAGGACTTGTTTTCTAAAAAGGAAATAGCTTCCAGAGTATTACCTAATAAAAGGTTTTGTGATGGCCAGAAGTGTCCTGATGAACCAAGAAGGATGAACTATGATTAATGATTTCAGATTTTTCCTTAACCTGAAAGATTCAAACAGTGGACATAATTACTAGAACAAAAAGGCAGCATGACAAAAAGAGCTTTTTAACATATAAAAGGTATGTTTTTGCAAGTACAACTATTACATAAACCCAGGATTCCAACATTGTTATTGGAAATTACCATCTGTCAGAAGAAAAAAATGCCATCCAGCTGTATAGTCAAACTTTAACATAAAGTAGTAGTTTGACAATAATGACAAAGGAAATAACATGCCAAAGAGAAGTCTCTCTGAATCTTTTTACGCAACTAACGATGAAGTGGCTGACAAAGGACCCCCCTTTGTTACCTTATAATAATAATACAGGAATTTTTAGGGATATACTATGTGATAACAGTATTCAGCATTCTAACACTATTATTTTCATTTTGCAAAAAACAAAACAGTAAAAACACCCCACAAAAACCTAGGCATGCCTTTAGCATTATTCCACATTGTCTAGCCTAAGAAGAGGTTTCCAATGCACAAGGCAATTTGCATAATTAAATCTTAACCAGTAGGTACCAGACACCACATTAAAAAGCAGTTTGTCCTAAGTATGTCTATCACTGAGCATGCAAATATTTTAAGAAAACACATGAGCAGAGCTTCTTACCTTCTATCAATTTGCTGGTAACATTTCCTAAGCCAGCCTAAACTTGGCATTTTTCTCCGTGTTGTTGCCCCATTCAGGTAAACTATCATATAGTTCTCTGCTACTAACAGCTCTAAAGTGCCAATTACATACCTGCAGAGACAAGTAAAGAGAACTTGCTAGTGAACATCTGTAAATACTAAAGTTATTATTAATAGTGCTCAAATATATTTAAAAACAACAGATCTGGCAACTGCTCTGAACAACATCTAATAATTTTTCTTTCACCTGGAAGGAGATCTAGTTGCTTTTCTATTTATTACCCTCCCCTCATCTGAAATATAAAAAGCTTTGTTACAGAGGGAGAAGTAATTGCCCTGACATTAAAATGCTAAGTTTCACAATGTGAAATAAAGTATTCAGAGCAGATGATGACTTACTTAAATAGATTGTCCATTAGGTATCTGTAGTTAGGCTGGCTGCTTTCAGGCATAAAGCAAACAGCAAACACAACAATGGCATTTAACCCATCACCATAATAACCTAAAAAGAAAGAAAAAGCAGCAGTAGTTACAAAGGTGACTACCTTTACACAAAGTCAAGTAAGCTCTTTCATTATTCATCTTAGAGATTTACAAACATCTATTCTCCATGGGTGGATAATTACAACTACAAAAAAAAAAATTAATCATTTCTTTTTCAAGTTTGTCTACTTCTAAAGATATAGCTGAAGTTGATGTAAAAAAATGTTGTACCTACAATCAACATCTCTGTATAGCACCTCAGTATATTTAGTAACATTTTATACAGTGAACTTGTTTTCCGATCTAAACTCCACAAACTGTGAGGAAGAGTCATTTAACTGAATTATGCCTTAGCAGAGCTACAGTTAATGCCTTCAGTACTGACACTGTAGAATAGAAGTCTATCCTATTACATAGTTTCATCTGAACATGTGTACATTTTGGACCCTTAGCTTAATTGGAAAAAACCATGAAATCAACCACATGCCTTAATACTGCAACAAATGAATCATCACCTGAGCCTTTATGCCCAAAGCTCTTCCTGTGCCACCCCAACTCAGATTACAGAAGTAGTTCCTCAACAGTTCCCCTCATCACATCTGAATCCTTACCACCATGACTGATAACTTTTTTATATGGTTCAATTGCCTTCATGTCCACCCTATGGTCCTGTTCTCCAATCCTAAACATTCGCCAACGTCGACCATCATCTTTCTCCTCTGCCGCAGTGTATTCAGTAAGTGATCCTTTCCTAATTACATCAGTAGTTTTTGGTTTTGGAAGATCATCTGCCAAAGTTAAAACACGTTCAAGATCCATTATGAATACTATGTACAGTGATAATCAATTAGAGCACAGGTTAACCACTTTGCCACCTGATCTAATTTAATTTCTCAGACAGTCAGAGCTATCAGTTGACTGACAGAATTCCTTTGGCCATTTCAAAACTAGGATCTCATGGGAGCCTTATTTTATCAAAATACTCTGTGCTGGCAGTTATTCACCTGACTGTAATTTTCTTTGTTAAAGTAGATGACAAATTTCCATTCATGTAAGAAACCCACTTAACAGCAGCCTTTCAGAACACAGAACTTCAAGAATTTCACCAAAACAGACAAAGTGGTTAACTCTGATGAGAATTACACAAGGTGCTTGATCACAGATTTATATAAAAGCATGATTTAAAACATTGACAGTACCTGGCAAGCAGACATGCAGGCAAATCTATTAGAAATTAAATCTAATTCACATGTGTGCAATCAATATACATGAAATTTATGCTGACAGCAATCTGTAAAACAATTTACTCCAATGAAATTATGATTCTTGACTGTGTTGCATAAACCTTACCCAAAGCGAGAAAAACCTACTGCAAGTTAGTTGTCTGTTCCCAAGATAAAGCTGTTAATTGAAACTATCCTTCCAGGAAAATGAAGGCAGCAGCATTAAAGGAAGAAAAGACAGAAATCCCTTTCAGCCACTTTTAAAAACAAGGCACAAACATCCGGAACATTTCCTTTGCATCAAGGCAATACTAACCCTAAAAACAAATTATTCTTCCCTAAATGATGGAAATCCTTTTTCACAGGTAAGCTCAGTCTCTGTTATGAACCTGCAGTATGTCTTTAGCCATTTAAAACAAATCCTTAATCCAAAGAGTTTTTCTTTCTCCATTTATGGGCTATCTTGGAATGAAGAACAGGTAGTATGTCATAGTTAATAATTAAACTAGAGCTTCCTATTTAATCAAGAATTATTTTATTTACAGAATGAAATAAAAGTAACAACTCAGTTTACATGTTCCCTTGTTAAGAGACATTCTTCAGACGTGAATTTTTACATAAGCTGAAGACTCCAACTGTTTGACCAAGGCAACTGTTCCAGGCTTATATAAAAGAGCTTAAAACCATAATTAAACTGCAAGTTTAAAACTTGTACTTTAACTCACACACTGAACTGTTCTGCCTCGAATAAGATTTGTTAGAGGCTTCAGGTTGTGCCTGTAATTTCTTAAAATTAAAGATCACTGTAAGTGTAACTATAGCCAGAATTTCTTAATACAAAGCAGAGGCTCTTCTGCCACTTCCAGTCAATCCAGGAAGCATGCAAACACTAAGGCTACTGACCTTTTGCCATTCTTACCACAGTATGATAGGAGATCAGGTGTTACTCAGTATTTTTTAAAATACCATTTAGTCCTCCTAAAATACAAAGGCTTGCAATTCATCAGCTTCTGACTAGCTTATCTATAATCTACATCCTCTCAAATGATTCACCTCCATTTAGAACTGACATATAGCGCATGTAATAGACCTTTGATTTTTTTTTTCCCAGGTTGGTTCTTAAAGTCATGCAGTAGCAGAGAGGATTTTCAAAAACCTGGGAGCCTATCTTAAAGGTGATAATAGCATTTACCTAAGTTTATTAGCAGTTACAGATATTATTACGCTGCCTGTTCACTCATCATCTGATTTGCTCTTTAAAGATTCATTGCACCTCCCTCCAGTTTATAATCTAATCACTCCCTTTATACTTTTCCTCTTGTAAAAATGTGATTTCCCACCTTAAAAAGTACTGATCTGCACACAAGAAGAGAGAAACACTTAAGAGTGTCAGACAAAAATAACAAAATACTTACCTTCCCATTCAAACTCATTGCTGTTTTCTGATGGAGTATCTAAATCATCCAAGTCTATCTCTCCACTCTCATCCAAGTCATCAGACAAAACAGATTCCTCACTGTGATCCAAAGTTAAGCTAATATCTGGAGCCATTAGTTTCTTCCTTGCTTTGGTTCCATTAATCTCTATTTAAAAAAGCCAATTGTTTATTTTAAAAGCTAAAGCAGGTTTGGATAAGCATGTTAACAAAGCAGAAGAGTGCAGTGCTTCCTCAGAGTGCATTGCAAATTAATGCCTATCATTTAAATCATAATCTTGGGAATAAGAAGTAAACATGGGGTGAAAATAACAGCTTTGAGACACAGGGAAAATACTTGTGAGATTTAGACAGCAGTTGAAAGCACAGAATGAAATAAAATTATTCATCCAACATTGGAAATGCTGCAACTAAAGCAGACATTTAAAATGTACAAAAACCTCAAAACATCTGTATTATTTCACTTCTGACCATTCAGACAGAACACATTCTTGAAAGGCTACAAGGATCTGAAATTTAGAGAA
Organism: Florisuga fusca; assembly: GCA_038090715.1. Taxonomy (NCBI): domain Eukaryota; kingdom Metazoa; phylum Chordata; class Aves; order Apodiformes; family Trochilidae; genus Florisuga; species Florisuga fusca. The sequence continues at coordinate 2,484,919 of JAAWXA010000040.1, forward strand.
AACTAAGGTAGACTCTGATGCACAGAAGCCAATTAACAAACCAAGATTTTAAGACAGGCGAGGAGGTGAGCATAATAATTAATTTTTGTCCAGTGTCACCTGGATAGCTCTCTTCACATGGAAGATGAAGAGCCTCATTTATTCCATAACTCTTTTTTCTAGACAAGATGTTTATAATGTCCCTGACATATAAACATGCCATGCAGAACACCATTTCCTCAAGCCTGACTTTAAAATAAACCAAACCAAAATATCAAAAAAACCCCAACCAGTGGAGCTTTATAACAGTCATGTAAGTAAGAAGCAGTCAGCTGGACTGGAGGGGAATATTCTTACCAGCTTCACTTTCTGCTCCAGATGCAGCCAATATATCTGACTCAACAGGATCATCCTCTGGCAGGGGCCTGGTGCACAAAATAGTAAATACTGTTACAAAATATTTTCTTTTTTCAAATAGCCAGCTAAATGCCAAATATTTAGACTTATGCACTGCTAAAGAACCACTTTGGGTTAACACTCAACTAACGGTACTTAAAAGCCTAAGTTCCAAAGTAGCAGAAAATTTCTTTACAGCATTCAAGTGACCAGATTTTGATGTGGCAAACAGTGGTTGCTACTAGTGTGTGCCATCCTTGAGAGGAGTTGGCATATTGCTTGAGAAAATTTGACATCAAATACATTACAGAAGCAGCTTTGCCATGTTATTATAGAATGCCTCTGAAGTCAGCTGTTTTAGTTTCTTTGTTGACTCATTCATCACTAGCAGTCTTAATTGTTAAAATTTTTGCTCAGAAGTGTTGCTTAATGAAGCAGTTGGGCCTTCAAAGAGTGCTAATAATAATAATAATATGCAAACAATGGACTTGCAAAAGGTTACCAGAGAGAACAAACAAAGCCAAACCTACAAATTTTCACTTTAGTAATACTGGAAACTTCAGTGGCATTCCTCTGTTACTTCCCTTACACATGAACATGAAGTGATTCCCTTCCAACCCATAAAGAAACATGCCACAAAACCTTTTCTAAACTATTTTAATAAAAAATCACTTCCAGATTATTACTGAATGTTAGTTCACCAAGAAGATAAAGAGGTAGCTTACTCTGGATGTTCTGTATCTAATTTATGTTACATTAAAAAAATAAAAAAATAAAAACCTTGGAAAATCTTCATCTTGCCATTCCTCCTTAAACTCAACACCTTCCATTCTCCAGCCAACCTGAATTCCTAATCAGAACTCCTGATCAGCCAGAACCTTTTGTCTTCAGGACAGTGCATTTAAGAGGAGCTGTAGGAACACAAAGAAGATGCTACTTCAATACTATTGTAATTCCCATACTTGCAACACATTTCTTTCACTTTTCACCAAGTTGGAGCCTTATGCAAGGAAAAACAAAGAAAGAAAAAAAAAGGAAAAAGGAAAAAGGAAAAAGGAAAAAGGAAAAAGGAAAAAGGAAAAAGGAAAAAGGAAAAAGGAAAAAGGAAAAAGGAAAAAGGAAAAAGGAAAAAGGAAAAAGTTTATGGTTGCTTCCTTTTTTTAATACAAAATCACTTATATTTTATCATACCATAATTTAGGTTAAGAGGGATGTCTTGGAGCCCACTGCCCTGCTTAAGCACAATTAACTTCTTAGTTAAAATCAAGGCACTGAGCAACATACAGCATCATCTATCATACAGCATGACACCAGTATACCAAGCTGCAAGTAACTTGCCAGCTCTCTAGATTCTATAGCTGATACCAAGCAAGAGTACTTTTTGAGGAAAAAACCCAGATGGGCAGATTTAAAATATAATCTAATTATTAACAAGATAGCAAACTTTTTAAAGATAAATATTTCAGAGTTTTCAGAGAACTCACCCTGTGATGTGCAAGTCAAGCTGGGTTTTTTCAGGTTCACCCATCACCAGCACCAAGGAATCCCCAATGATGGAACACAATAAACCATTCTGCTGATACACAAGTCCAAGCCAGTCAAAACTTTGGCTGCACTGTCTCTAAAGATTGGCAGAAAAAGAAACTTAGCAATGAAGATATTAAGAAAATCAACGCTAATCAAACGAGGAAACTGAGTAATATTTTTAAATGAAAGAAGCAGTCAACACAGAACACCAAAAAAATCTAAGTTAAAATGCAATCATACTTTTCATTTGGGCAGAGACAATTTACTTCTCACATGGGTGGAAAAAAACAAGTAAGACTTACTCTTCTGTAGGACCACCTTTCACAACAAATCTCAATTTCTCTTCTCCTGACCTGATCACTACCAAAGACTAATTTTAAAGCATCCTTCAGTGCTAAAAGCTACACTAGACAAGCTGATTAATTAAAAAAAAAAAAAAAAAAAACAAAAAAAACTGTGATTTTATTTTTTTTTTTGTAAAACCACAGTACCAGAAACAAATTAGATGCTAGTGACCAAAATTTTACCTTAATTTACAGACATTTCCCTGCTTTCCTCACCCAGGAACTTGCAACAAAATTTCTAGAAGGTAGCAACCTAGTTCCTCTTAAGGGTCAGATCCTCCTTGTTTGAAGTGTTCAGCCCCTGCACAGCTCAGCTGATAGCAGTGTGTGCCTGGGGGCATGATCTCCAAGAAGCTGCCCCCAGAAATGGACCTCCCAGCTCTCTCTCTTTCTATTTGTCCTTTTTGACTAATATGCTGTCTGGGATAGTTTCTTGCTGCATGAATCATATGACTTTGCTCGTGAAGCATGTAGTCTCTTTCATTAACTTGCTGATACTCTCAGCATACAGTCTCTCTTGGGTCCTAACCTGCTGAGTGTTTGCAACAACAGATTTTAAATATTTGCTTGAAGATAAGACCGTATTTTAATTAGTATAAGTGAACATGCACAGAGCTCTTTATGCATTTATTTCAGGACAGCGAGATGAGGAATGAGAAGTTTCACAAGGTATCCTACACATAGCCAAGAGCTCACTGTAAGCAAACACTAAACCTAAAAAGAAAGTAAAGTGATTTTATTCTTAAGGGACAGATTACAAAATAAAGAAAAATGACAGTAAAAAAAAACAAAAAAACAAAAACAAACCATCACACAAACCAACCCTATCCCTCTGCTGGTGGCTCTAAGACATTACTTTTGAGCTTGCCTGTACTGCATTTATAACATAGTTTAAACAAGGAAAGTTTAAAGTATGGTTTTTTCCACGACTTGAACAGTTTCCTGACCATGCCTTTGAAGAATACCAAGTAAACTTCACTAATTTCAGCTGTACAGCATTTCAGTGCAGAGCAACAGAAGACAGTAAATGAATGAAACCGAGATTCATTTAAATGTAAAATACTAATTCGTAAGACAACAGTCAAAAGGGATTTACACCGCATCTAAAGATAATCAACATTCCTTTGCGGTATTTAAATACGCATAGGGGTTAACAGGAAACATCTACTCGTTATAGGAGCCGCTTATAAGGAAGGACCCAAATAAAAGTCGCAGCTCCAACTTCCGCAACAAAGCTCTGTGCCCTGCATTATGCTAAACCGACAGCGGAAAAAACAGTCGTTGCTTTCCACCCCCTCCCTCCCCCCCGGTCGTTATTCNCGCCATCCTCCCCTCCCCTCCCATCCTCTCCCCTCCTCTCCCCTCCTCTCCCTTCCCTTCTCCCCTCCTATCCTCTTCCTTTTCCGCCTTTTCTCTCCTCTCTCCGGCTTTTCCCTCCTCTCCTCTCCGCCTTTTCCCTCCCCTGGGGCCGGGGCTCACCTCTCACCCCCCGGTGAGCGATGGGGAGGGGTCCTGCGGCCCGAGCAGCCCTGAGGTACCGGCACTGCTGCTGTCCCTGAGTTCCGGCAGCTCTCGCCGCTGCTGCGCGGGGCCGCCGTTTGTCACAGGAATGTTAAACCGAGAGGTCGAGTCCTGGGCCGCGATAAACGGAACAGAACAGAACGAAAAATGCAAAATCTGCTCACTGGGCTCTGCGTGCTGAGCTGATGTGCTGTGCCTGGGACCCTGACCTCAGGTGCTCAGCAGAGCGTGAGATGAATGTCAGAAACAAGAGGGGAACCTACTCCACGAGGAAAAAGAGCACAGATAGTACCAATATTACAGACTGGTGAGGCAGCAGTAGTGGAATAATTGAGGAAAAACCCTGAATCTCCACATCATTTGAAACTACAGCTTCTGGAGTAGTATAAATATGGCATTCAAAACACAGTCCTCCTTTGTGACATAATGTAGTAATACTACTTTCGCATGACAGGAGCACAGGAAGTTAGCTAAAGCTCATTTCCATCTTTCTCATATACCTAAGAATGGTAACAGTAGTCAGCGTCAATGGGAGGAAGAGCTCAAGATGGAAGAAAGGTTTTGGCTAAGACTTAGAACTCACAACAAACATATTGATGTAATATAGAGATGGCTGCTCACTTGATAACAGCTACTAACTCATGGCAGATCTGTTGCCCAAAGGAAGACGATGCAACAGTAGCCAGGTTTTTGTTTTATTGTAACATACTGAAGGAGCTTGGGATAAGTATGATGGACGTGAAGTATGTAAATCATTTAAAAGTGATAGAAGGGGCAACAAAAGCAGTGGAGGAAACTATGAGAAAGAAAAATACCACTAAAGAACAGAAGCACAGCCACCCTCAGCCAGCTAAGATAAAAATCTACAAGTAACAGGAAAAGAAACCCCACTTATTAAGGTAAATTCATTAAAACACTAGAAATATAATTTAAAAGAATACCAAACAGCCTGAGGCCTGTAGGCATTATTGTAACATGAGTTTATCAGATAAAAGTTACAGATCTAAAGCAAGAGGTAGCTTAAGTGTAAAGAAAGGATTTGTAGCTACTTGTAGGAGAAATACAGTAAAGCAGCGAGGGGAATCAGTGAAAGAGGAAAAAAATGTCACTATGTTTTGTTTGTGGAAGTAAGAATATGGAACAGAAGGTGGCCAAATACTTAAGACACTAAATTTTTCTCTCTGGTCCCAGCCAGATAGACACAATAAAACCAATAATAAAAAAGCAAACCAAACTTGTTTAATCAATAAAAACAAATTTATTTTTACTTTGGAACTTCCCATGCCTGCAGCATCCCAACTGCAGTAACAGTGGCCAGTAACAGTGAAAATGTGATACTGTGACTTTTGCAATCAGTTGTAAGGTACTTGCCTAGGTATTGAAGACTTAATGGCAAGAGATCTCATCCCATTTATTTGGAACAATCTGCAAACAGCTGGAATTATTCCAGAATGTGCAGGGTGTAAAGATCCAGGGGGTCTGTGATTCCTAGGGATGCACATTGCATTACAAAAAAAGAGCAGTTCCCCCTTATGGGCTGCTGTGGATTCTAACATGTCTATCAGTCTGATGCCTGAACACCCCGTATTTTATCACCAAACTTAAGTTTATAAAGTATCAGAATAGAGATATTTTTTTTTATCAGTACTGTTCTATTTGATTTATATAAAGTAGAAAATACTATAAAAATCATACTGAAAAGAATCATCTTACTCTTACAAGAGAGCAGTAATAAAGGGCCACCATGACTTACTTGGTAAGTCAAAAGGTTGAAGGATTTTCAGCAAGTTATTGTTTTAAGAAAAATTAAGTCTCGTATTAAATTACTTTAATGCTTTTCTAAATGTGCTTCCGTTGCTGATAAATTCGAAACTGTCTTCAAAATGCACAAATGTCACCTGCACGACGCCAGTGCCAAGCTCTTGTCAGGATGGTCAGCGAAGGTGTGCAATTTCCCATCTCCTACGCGAGGTGGCACAATATAGCTGGAAATCAGCAGGGGTTCAAATGTAACCTAGAAAACAAGCAAACCAGAGGTCAGAGCCAACTGCTAGGGATTGTTGAATAATCCTCTCTCTAAACATCAGACAATTGCAAATATAAGCAGTTTCTCAAATGAAAGCTTTACCAAAGAGAACAGGCTTTAAGAAATAATGCTCTGTCTCATGCATTTTGTCCTGTACATGGAAAAAATCAACCATTACACAATTTTGGGTCTGACATAATTAATCGAATAACCTTTAAATAGAAAATAGTAATCAAAAGCAACAAAATAAAAAACATTCACCTTTTTCATGCTCTTTTCCCATTTTACATATTAGAAAATAACTAAAGAAAGAAATAGAAAAAAAGAACCCAACCAACGAGATTAAAAGTGCCCCCCTTTCAAATTTTCAAGCAACAGCTCAGAAATGTTGGAATTTTAAAACATTAATTTGAAGGTCTGTCTCTGTGGGGTTGGATGTAGAGACTGCATTTGTATACAATTCCTTCTTGCCATATTCCCTTTGCAGAAAGTATCAATCCTGTTTATTTCTAATTTTTAAATGAGCTTTAAGCTGTAGTTTACCTCTGCTTTTATAGTCCATGTGTACAGTTCAGCTCCTGTCTTAGAAATCTGTGACAAAGAGCAACTCTATAACCAAGCAGTAGCTTTGGGATACATGGACAAGAAATAGTGCATAATATTTTGCCTCATCTCTGATATTCCTGTCAGGTACATCATCACATCTTTATAGCCATTCCACTGTCATCCCCTGCCATGCTACTGTTGCTTGCAGAATTTCATAGCTGCGTCTCTTTGCATATCATGAGGTAAATTACTAGTAGGAAGTGACCCTCACCACAGGTCTTCTATGTCCCTGTGTACTTTCTGTGTACTCTCTGACCTCCTTGAGATACAACCCATGATGCTGTAGTGGATTAGTTCTTTAGCAGCCTTGCACATCACACCTGCTGGCACTCCTCACTGATGTTTTGCCTTTTTTCTGTATCTGAACATACACCTTGTTGCTGAAAAGAAGTCAAGGTGTAAGGCTGGTGTAAGTGAACATCTAATGTTTGGAATTCATCTGAAGTATAAAAATATGAAGAATGTGCATCTTTCAAACAGTCAAACCAAGCCCTAGGCCTACACACAAAGGAGAATCTATTCTTCCTGTGTGTGAATGATCTTTAATTTTTAATATAGACTTTTCCTATCAGATAGCATCACAGTTTGTTGGGTACAAACAGCTATACTGGTATAAGAGAAAGCAAGAGCCAACTCTCCAGCCATGAGAATCTTCATGTCTGCATTTGTGTGTGTGTGTATAATGATTATTTTGTTTACAGAAGTTATTTAAATACTAATGAAGAACATCAATAAGAGTTCTGTTTCTGCAAGTGAAAGGTACTAAATACATTGCTATTAATTCCATATTTGCTAACTACTATGCCCTCAAGAAAAATACATATTAATCCTAAATTTCACTTCAGTTGAAAACTGCAAGACCCTTTACTCTGGGAATAATGTGGAAAAATAAAAACAACAGATCTCTGCCTTTTCCAGATAAACACCAATATACAATTCCAGTGCATCAGTAGCTTTGCAGATATATGTTTTTGGTATGGCAAACATTCTTATCTTATTGTGCCTCATAAAAAATGTCTAATCTTTGCCATTTGCAGTGTTTTTAACGTCTGCCATAATGCTGTGTTAATAATACAGTTTTTATCATATTGTGGTCTGCCTCCAATATCAAGTGTGGATGAATGACACTAGGAAAATATTTATGGATAATTTAAAAATCTGCTATTTCCTTCATATGAAACTGTTGCATTCTCAATTAGCAGCTCTGTGTGTTCTGATGGTCAGGCTGTTATTCATACTTGCGTGCAGTATGAATTCAGTGATACTTGGTTTATCTCACTTCTTACAGTTTCTGAAAAAAACATGAAGTACCCTGTTACATGGACAGAAGATATCTTTGCTGGTTGAGCTCGAGGGGAAAACTGGGTACAATTATATATTCTTTTAATTATTCATGAATTGGGTCTGAAGTGAATGTGTATACGTTTTTCACTTATTCACTTTATAAAATTCAAAACTAAGCCCAGAAGCAGTTTTATTCTTGGCAGCATGACAAGTTTCCTTTCCTCAACGAACCAGTCAAAGGAATTGTTCCTCAGAGAGTTTGTCATCCTCACATATTCCAGAGAGTCAGGAGGGGAGCTGGCAATCATTACACCCCCCATCACACATATGCCTGTGCACTCCCTCCCTCTTTTTCTCCCTCTCTGACTGTGACAACAAGCCCATCTCAGAGGACTATTTTATCTAGCATGTGGTTTCATTTGTGTAGCTGATTTGCAGTTCATTAATCTAGAAAGCATTGCCCAATCCTGGTAATGACAATGTATATCCATCCGTATTCTGCTTATTCCACCTCCTATCCCTGATGCAACACAGTTTAGAGAGAGGGAATTTGCTCTGCTTTGCAGAACAACTACAGCAAAAGCAGCTCAGGAACCAAAGCTGATGTAAACATACATTAGGAGATTGTTTTGATCTGGCCTACCAGGCTGCTGGCAATGCACCCTCCGTCCTGGGGAGACATGCAAATTTATGGGACTCAACTTGACATGATTAAGGCAATGCATACAGAAGAGGTAACTGCCCTTTGGCAAGAGAATGATGGCAAGAGCCAATGATTCTTTACGTTCTTGTCAGTGCAGGTAGGATCATGAAATTAGGAGCCTCTTGCAGATTCATTGTAATTTAGGAGTTGGGTATTTTTTTAACTCTGCATTTCCAGCTTTTATGGTTGTATTACTGTTAACTATTTGTCTTGCAGGGGAACCTAAGGAAAACAGTCAATTTGTAGTCCTCAAAAAGCTCGATCTTTATCTGCTGATAATATGATAGTTCACCATATCTTGTTGAGTCTAGAGACAACAACAACAACAAAAAAGAAGAGTTAAAATAACACCACAGGGAGGCACCAACTTCCGCTATTCACTCACAACAGTGGGGTTCTTCACTTTAAAATTTAATTATCAGAGACACTGACACTCCTTGTTGACAGGCATGTGCTCAGGACTCATCCACAACCCTGAGTGGAGTCAGATTCATCTTGTGCCAGGGTTAATGAGAAATTACTGATAACTACCTGGGAATTTGGGGGTAAGAACAGCTGAACTTGAGGTGAAAGACTCCATATCCTATTATAACTCCCCTGAGTCAGCCTAGCAAATAGCTAACTGTAATATCTTAATTAACCATGTGTTAGAATCAACCTTATTCTCCCTTGCAAGCTGTACACATTGCTAATTACATTAGGTAAGCACACAAGAGCACAAGGGAAGCAAGCATTCGTTCTGTGGTGGAGCAGCTACATTTCCCACTATACTGTATAGCAAGGCAAGTCTGATGGCAATGGGGTGATGTCGAAATTGCACCTTTTATTTTAATGCAAAAATAAGGTTAAAGACGTGTGATAGAGACCATTACCTCTATGACCTGCTGGACAAAAGAGGTACAATAGACATAGGAGGCTGTCTTTAAGTTTGGCAAAGGAAGAAACTAGCCTGAAGAGCACAGTGTGTAGCCCTGGAAGCTGTCAGCTTTGATATGCCTCCCACCCAGAAAGCCTCCAAAACACAGGTTCTGCTACTCTGGATGCTCAGGAGCCCACCTCTCGATGCAGTTTCTCTGTCCTGGGTGCAGTGAGAGGCAAGGGGAACTGTGGCTGGAGTGTGTTTTGTTCTGGCTGTGCACAGCTGGCATATGATTCATCAGGGACTTGTACCATCTGGTGCAGATGAGAGTCTATCATGTTACACAGTGTCTTTATCAGAAATAGGGACTTGGAAGAACATCACAAAGCTACGATTAGTTTGCTGGTGGGAATCAACCTTTTGAAAGACAAACCTCATATGGAGAGCCTGACAACTTCTAGCCATCATATTCTTCAGTTTGTCCAATGCATAGATGATGAATACATTTTCTAGATTCTGATAGTTGGATAAACTTTAAAAAGTGCATAATTGCTTGAAGCATTTTTAGATCTAACAAAATATAGTGCCAAAGTCCTTTTTTAGAGCTAAAATGCTTTAAAATTGTTCCTTCCAGCCTTCCATCAGTAAACAATTTATTTGACAATTACTCCACTGGTATTTGTCATGTTCTCCTTTAAATTTATTTTTGTTTCTTTGTTGCTCTAGGTATTAAACAAAAATTTTTGTAGTAATTCCCATGTAAGCTCTGTCAGTGCCTGGCCTTTCCATCTGTAAGATTTTACTCAGTTAGAATACTTAGATTTTATCCTAGCCATTAATTTTAATTATCAAACAGCATTTTTCAAAAATTAGCTAAATTAAATCATTTTTGCAATTAGTGTCAAATTAATCCATAATGGAGGGTAGGTAACAGCTGAGATGGAGTCTCTTAGATTTTGACAGATACCCTCATTGGGTTTAATGTTTTGTATAATATCTCCTTAAGTGAGCAAAGAGCTTGCCTTGATGACTTCCTTCCCTCACACCTAGGCTGCTGGCCACGTAGAAATATCATTTTGATTATGGAGAAAACTAACTCTTTTCTTCCATTTCTGAATTCTGAGAGGGAGGAAGGGTTTTTAACTCTGATGATACTAAAGAACGTGTCTTGCCATTTTTGAAGCCATACCTCTGGCACTTGATGGTTGCTGACCCTCCATATATTGTCACATACAAAAGCTATGACCAAGAAACTAAAGTTGATTTCATAGTGACAGGTGGAGAAGAAGCCATATGATTAGTTTAATCAGTGGAAATAAAGGCATGGTAATCTCTAGTAAGCAAACCACTGGAGAGAAGGAGGCTGGCAATGGGATAACAAAAACAGCCATCTCAGGATCACTAGGTTCATCAACAAGAGATGGGTCTGAACACACCTTGGTATCTCAGCATTTTTTCATTTAAGCTGATTGAAATAAAATGAAGCAAACACAATGGTGTTTCTCTAGGGCTCATTAGTGTGTTTGGCTACAGACATGTCTGTGCCTTAACTGCTTTAATTTGAGGTACCTGATTCTGAGCAGACCTTCAGCTCTGACCTGTGATTGATTTCAGCTTGACTTTCTCTAATGATTAAATGCTTACAATTGTCTGCACTGGGTCCTCAGATAATTTAATTTTCTAAGAGAATTTTTTTTTTTTAAATAAGCAAAGACAAGGCTGTAATGGTTCACTTATTCTGGAATCACACAGTATGACTTAATTTTAAGTCATTGGTGACTAAGTGATTGGTTTATGTCAAAACTTCTTTTTGTGCCTGATCTGGCTTGCCTGACTTCAGTAACAGTTTTGTTGAAAGTGGCAGTGAATCAAGAATTACTGTGATTAAGAAATAGGTAAACAATTTCTAAAAATTCTCTCTGCAAGTTTGAGAAGACAACTAAGCTGTTCAATGGTGCTAAAATTAATTATTTATTAGTTATTGGTTTCGGATGAGCTTTCCAGTCTGTAAATGTACTTTGGGCTTGGTCATATCCTAATAGCCTGGCAAAATTCTCACATAATACTAGTACAGCTGTTGTACAAAAAACAAATAAAACCCCCCATGAACCCAAACAGCAACAATCCCCTCCACAACTCAAAACATTAGCTAATGCCACCATGCATAAACTTTGAAATACTAGTACTAAACACAGAGGTAAAGGTAAAGAACTGCAGTCCTTAAACTAGGAAGAGGAGACTTTCAGCAAGCAAACAAGATTTTACCTTTCTGCATGTGTAAGGGTCCCAGGTCATGCTCCACTGTGCCTGTCATTGCACTGGCTGTTGAAGTTACTGAATCTAGCTGCACCGTTCTAGCTGAGGACATCAGGCTGCAGAACAAAACATTGTCTGTTCCTTTTCTACTACAGTTTTACAGCCTGTCTTATCCACACAAGTTGAAAGCTGTGGCAATTTAAACTAAATTATTACATTATTAGGTTAATGAGTAAAGCTTTCTTTGCTGGCTCTAATCGTGGGGAGCTGTAACAGGAGTAGCAGTCCTGGTAACCACTGCTGAATTAGAGATAATCAATCAAAAGCTGTTGGTGCCTTTGAAATTTAGACTGACATACAGAAAATGTGGGTTATTTTCATTTCTGCACTTTTCATGAACTTGGCCAAAGAAGGTCACAATCTAAGGTGTGGTTCCTTATTAGTCCAATTCATAAACAAACTGTGTAGACTATAAAATTCTTTTGAGCAGCGATGATGCTAAGCTGTTAGTTTTGTGGTGAGACCTTGACTTGATCTGGAGCTGCTCAATGTTAGTGTAGTACAAATCAACAATGCCAAACTATTGATCTAGGGATCATTTAAATTCAGTGTTAATGATATTTGTTCAGCTATAGTCTGGGTATGAACCTCACAAATGAAGAATACTCCAAGTCATAGAAACTCTGAAAACTCCATCTGTTAATATCTGCTGTAATGTTTAAGCCTTTCAATTTACTTAATGTTGAGCTGAATGTGTGAGCTCTGCAATGACTAAATGAGATATCTGAGAGTGGGGATCTCTCCCTCCGATACTATTGCCTTACAAAGTTTGCACCTAAATACTTCCAGAGACCTAATTATTGTTTGTGGGTAGCAGTCTGTTCTCTCACAGTTCAACAGGAATAGGACAGTATTTTGCAGCCAACTCATGACATACAGAATTGAATCAGTCCTATTTGTGAGCTAGTACATTGGGAAGGGGGAGATTTTTCCTGAGAACAGAACTGAAAATCCTTTCTATCACTACTATTCATACTAAGCAAAAATCAGTACAGATTTGGATACAGGTGGATTTTGTTAGATTCAAGGTCAAATAAAATGTGAAAAGCACTGTTACACATAACAATGTTGGGGCATAATAGGCACCATAAGAAAATAAAGAGACAGTCAGAGACATGTCTGTTGTGTTCCACTGTCTTCAATTTATCCCCCAAGAATACAAAAGAATGGAGCAAACTAGGCAGAGCCTTCTGCAGTGGAGTAATATAGAATATTGTCCTTTATTTCCAGCACATTTACAAGCTGCTATTACTAAATATGACTCATCAAGATTAAAAGAAGAAAAATAATGTAGTCAGAGCTGTTGTCAAGTCACTGTTTAATGTTACTTCTTGTATTTGCTGTGATAAGCACTAAAATTTGCACATTCCTTGATAAATCATTGTTTAGCGATGTCTAGAGGGTCCAGTAAATGGTTTGAAATTGCCACAATGTAATAAATGGTTATTTGATAATGAATGAAATTGTTTGAAAATACTGTTAAAATGTCAAGTTTTAACATATAGAACATTAGTCAAAAGGAGTGCAAACATGAAAACCAGAGTGACACTATAAATATACTGCAACAATTGCATTTATTTGTACAGGGCAAATAGCAGATGCTGTATACAAACCAGTATAAATTGATATATGAAGTTAATTTCAATCTGTGAAAGTAATTGCATTGGTTTAACTTATTTAACTCTCCTTACAATAATATTTATAGCAGAGCAAGAAAGTAAAGGAATAAATGATGATAAATATATAAAATACATAGGAAATGGGAATTGTATTCCAGTTTAATTACACTGTCACATAAAATTATCACAGAAATACACTATGCCAACAAGAAGAATACATTAAAATCCCATTACAGTGTGCGGAGCTGGCTGGCTTTTGTTGCTATTTATTCTATAAATAGCTTTTAATATTTTCAACTATTATGAAAAGTTAAAACTTTGTTTAAAAACCTAGTGTTGCACAAAGGACAATATAGGTGTGCCAGTTGATAATAGGCCTTTAGCATGATACTGGAAAGCAGGAATGTCATATCTTTCTCTTCAAGAATAAATCTGACCACATAGTAAAACTGTAAAATTTTAAAAGTAATTTTCCTTTATTTTGCTTGTTTGTTTGGGTTTTTTTGTTTGTTTCTTGGATGTAACTCCAGCTGGAGAGTTTTTGCATGGCTGTTGTCTCTATATAACATGTTCACATACTGTGGTGATGGGACACTGCTATAACTCCTGTAAGAGCAGGTGCAACAAGCAGGCAAAACATTATAATGAAAAAGCATTTATTTTTTTCTTCCAAGCCAGATATTTGTGGTTTCAAAATCAAGTCCATCTTATAATTTCTTTTGATGATGAACAGCATTAATGTGTGTGATACCTGCTTTCTCTGTCTTGGGCTGAACATCATATTACAGCCTCACCTGAAGCAGAAACATGCATGTATTCCTCTGAAGGGGACTTGATATTTCTTACAGTCTTTCAGGACAGTTGAAGTTTATTTTGTTTGCAAATAGTTATCTGCTTCGAATATAAGAACACTATAATGCAGAAGTTAATGCTAATAATATGGCTGCTTTTTTTTTTCTCACTTATATAATAAATCTTCTATTTTTAAATTTGCAACTTCTAAAGCTGTGTGATTAAGTAGGGGCTCGTGCTTTACTTAATTTAAAAAAAATATATTACTGTTTATGGTTCCAGTAAAAATCTTGAAAATATGATTCTTCTGAGTCTTCAAAGTCAGAGGAAAATTTTTAATACAGGCTTCATCGGTTTTTAGCTTCCTATTATTTTTAAACCTACTTCATAAATCTTTAGCATCTGATTGACAATGTTTGATCAATGGGGATAAGGAATACTCTGAGTAGAAAGGAAATTTCTAGAATATGAAACACCTATGAAGAGAATACTGTGTGCAAATTGAAATCCCCAAAGGTAAGGCAGCTTCCAGTGTATGATGAGATTTAGGTCATCAAAGATATTCCTAGTACTTGTCATACTTGAATAAATTAAATGAATGGACTTGCTCCAAAACTTCACTCCAGCTCTTTAAAATTATGTGTATGCTGTAAGAATGGTTTTTATAAAGCTGTCTATTGCTATAAAAAACCAGCTGTAACTAAAGTAAGCTATCATTACATTTTGGAAGAGATCATTTATCATACTTCAAAATAGCCTGTTATTTACTGTTCTTATTAAAAAAATTGAATGTGGAATGCATTCAAATTTCACTGAAGTTGTAATACTTTTACTTTGCCTTCTAACTGTAGCAAATTATATTTTAGCTCACAAGAATGATTTATAGCCTTTACACTACCATATGAAAACTTCAAAAGGATAAAAAATGAAAACATCATCTGAATGTTCATGTAAATCAGAGACAAGCACCTTAATTTTCTTCTTTTAGTAATTTTCTGATCTGATATTAACCCATAGTATCTTTGATGACATATATACAGTTACTTTCTTTGGTTGGTTGGTTGTTGGTTTTTTTTTGTAAAGTGACTTCTGATTTTAGCAGTCCAAAAATCAGATAAAGCCTGCTTTTGAATATATATAGCATCTAACTATACTGAAAGCTGGTGATCATCTTCAATAGCTTCAGCTGTCCACCTCAAAATATTTTCAGAACTGGAGACACACAACATGACAGCCATTACTATAACCATCTCTCATTAAAGACTTTGAGAGTCAACTGCTATAATAGTTGGAGTTTAGAGACTGTCATCATGAAGACATAAAAAGAGATATATAAATACACCTACTCCTAATGAAAATTTCTTTTAGGCTTGGCCCTTTATAAATTGTGGCAACATCGTTTTTGCTTGGAGAGCTGGGTTTAAACAAATTGAAAATGAAACTTTACCAGATCCAAATCTCATCTATTTTCAGTAAGAAGCATTAACTAGGTTTGGAACCACCATATTTAATTCGGTGGTTCTCCGAGATGTGCATTGTTGTAAACACTTCATCCAACAGTAAAGATAACATCCATTTAAAGGGGAAAAAAACCAAAACAAAAAGCAATCTAAATGATACTGACTTACTAAAGAACAGCCCAGAACAGAGCAATGTCATGAACTGCTATCTTATTGGTTGAAGTCACTTAAAATCTTTGAAATATTATTTTTCTATGAAAGATGGAGGAAATTCAGACTATTTGCATCAATGCTTTCAGACTTAAGACTGATGCACACTTTTACCCACCTTTTCAGGATGAAGTGCTGTTCAAGCTATTAATTTATAATAATTAAAATATCACAGTAATAAACAAGTAACAGTGTGTATTACAAACAGACTGGGTAAAAAGAGAACAAATTACATCCATCAGACTGACTTACTGCTATTTTCCTTCAAACAACATTTATCAACAGCATTGTGCGAAAATACCCCACATTCACTTCCTTCTTGAATTATGGGTTCTTGGCCTCCTGTCTGCTCTCACTGCAGCCAATAGGAACAAAACGGGAGCAGAATGCTGTCCCTTTGGCCACAGATGTGAGTCTGAAAGTCACGAAGTTCTAGAATTAAATTAAGCTTTCACTTGAAATTCCCTTAGTGGTAGTTTTGTGCCTGAGTTGAGCAAGTGACTTGGCATAACAGAAATAACACAAAACCTTATCAGCATTTTCTAAGGTCTGCATTTGTCACCTTCAATATGTTGGGGTATTAAATGCTGCTTTTTGTCATACTTTATGTGTTCACAGCTTCTGCAAGAGCTGAGACCCTCTTATCTCTAACGATACTCCTCAAATCACAAAGAACTGAATGGAAGTAAAAATCTCTTTGTCTTGCTAGTTTTTTAAATTTTGTGGAAAATTAAACTATGATGCACAGGATCAAGAATTTTTAAAAGAAAGGAAAACCACTAACAAGCAGCACTATGGCAAAAAAAACCCCAAAACCCCCATCTTGTTATCTTCAGAAGTCAGAGAACTGTCTCTAAAACTGAGGAACTTGTTGTTCCTAAAACAATCCTTCCACACTGTCATTGAAGCAGAATATGGAATTCTGGTATGCTTTTCCAGCATGCACCCGTAAGTTGTACTAAAATCTCAAACCTGTCTGTCCTGGACTTGAAATCTTTTTATCAAACCTAGGTGAAAGCAAAAGAGCCAAATGAGTCAGAATGTCTGTCAGCCAATGTTGTTTTAATACTGTAGCCTACTAATACTTTGGGTCATCTGTTTGGTAGTAAATAGGACCCAAAGCAGTCCCACATATGGCCCCAACTCAATTTAATACTTTATTGAGTGATCCAGTGAGAAGCAGAAGGGCCATGGCTGTGCTTGAGTCTCACCAGCTGTGAGTACCTTGCTGAGCCAAGGCCAAGGTAGTGGCCTGGATTTACGGGCGATGTCATTGTGAAGCCTGGAGAGGTTTTGTCAATTGTGCCACGACTGAGCATTTCCAGTCTGCTTCTCCTGTAAAGGTTATGGCTCCCCTTTGCCACTGAATGGAAGGGAATAGTGTGCCTATGATACTTTCTGATTTGTCAGTTGTGCATTGATTAGAGTACAGATGAGCCATATTCTGAATTAAATTGTTAAATGGATTTTTGGGGAAGTTCAGCTGCGAGGAATTTTACAAATGCCAGCTCAGATTTTCCTTTGAACTGCATTAACCATAAATATGGATTATTCCTGTAGGTCCTGCATATGGAGAATTCGATCTGCTTTAAAGGTTTACCAGCAAAATATGAACATAGTTATTTACCAGGCAGATAAATGAGTCACTTCAGTAGACATCTTGATCATGTGACTTAGAGTGCATAAAGAATTAAATATTTCCATCCCCGTCTGCTTGAAACTTTTTCCATTATATAAACACACAGATACGTGTAATTTTATATAACTTACACTTTTAAAATATTGCAAATTTTGACAGCCTAACTAGGTCATTTTGTTTGCATAGCAAAGCAGCAAGCAAGTTCCTAACCTAAAGGGTAATCCAATTTCATTTCTAAAATCTAAAGTGAATTCAATGTTTCCTTCTATTTGTGAATAACTACTATCTGAAAATATTAATTTGTTAATTTACTGAGCAGGTGACCACTCAGTGCTTAATAGGAACTAGCAATTAGTGTATGTAAATCAACTAAGGCAGCAGCATCTCAATTGCTGTTCTGCATAGAGGAATAGTTAATTTGTAGGAATACATTTTTCCAGCCCAGATTTTAAAAAGTCACGTTTTCCACTGCTGAAAACCTCAATACCTATCATATTTGTTGTGCATTTTATGATTATTCTTAATGCCCTTGCAAACACGTGTAATAAAATGCTAACAAACCATCATCCATTACTTAATTATGTTTATCTAGACAGATAAAGTTGGGGTGGGGGAGAGTCGGCGGTAAAAAATATTGTTTCCCATTTGGCAAACACAGACTAAATTTACGGCTTAATTATTCCTTGTAGTGCTGTAGAGAGATTTTCCTGTTAATCATACTCAGGTCTAGAGTTGATTTTAAAAAAAATGTTATTGAATGTTTTTAATTTTTTTTGTAGGCTTAAAAAGTATGTTGACTCCCAATTAAATCAACTGCCCCTCCAGTAAAGGATTTAAATGTTTGTGAGGATTCATTTGGAACTACACAGGGAGTTTTTCTGACAGTGATGAAACACCTTATATAAAGCAAGACAAATATCTTGGACAGTAATGTTTTGGTTGCCTTCAAAAACTTCCCCTACGGAAAATACCAGAATAATTCATCTTAATTAATAAAAATACCTCTATTTTTCAACAACCAAGCACAAGAAAATAGAGGTCATTTCCAGAAACCTTTATTCATGAGAGCATCTCACTAAATTCCAAAAGATCACTTGTGTGCACAACAATGCCCATGTGATTAAAGACTGCAGTTTCTCTCTTGATGTGTTTTTCAATGCTCCATAAGATATTTTTTTTTTTAATTTGAAATCTTTAAATAGTATTTTTTCACTACATTTTTTTAGTCATTATGAAGAAAATGTTCACTGTGACAGTGGTGAGACACTGGCACAGGTTCTCCAGGGAAGTTGTGGCTGCCCCCTTCCTTGAAGTGTTCCAGGCCAGGCTGGATAGGGCTTTAAGCAACCTTGTCTAGTTGGGAGATGTCCCTGCCCATGCAGGGGGATTGGGACAAGATGATCTTTAAGGTCCCTTCCAACCCAAACCATTCAGCAATTCTAAACCAAGTTTGTGCCAATCACCACAGGACAAACTAGACATTAAAAGCAAAATCAGAGATGGCATTTTGTAACAAACTTGACTCTTGTTGCACAGATAGTTTAGGAAGTGCTTTCTGAGAAAAATCATTACTCAATCTTCATAGTATATTCTTCACTAGTAACTGAGCAAAACTCATTAAAATATTGCCTTTTAATGCTGAACCTTACTGTCCTATAGACCTATGATAAATCTGTACATCAGATAGCTGCATTTGAAATGGACGGGTTGTCAGAAGATTGTTTGGCTTATCTGTCTTGGCTCTAGCCATCTGTGATTTGATTAACTTCTGTGTTAAGCAGCTCATAAATTGCTTTCTGCTAAGTATTTAGATGTATATACAGTCAAGATTTACTAAGTTCCATTCCTCCCAGACTGTCTTCCAAACTTGGCACAAAGCCTGTCTTTGTTGCACAAACACAAAAAACCCCCACATCAACATTTTCAAGGGTGTCTGAATTCTGGATAAGCATTAATGAAGTACTTTTCCTGATTATTTTTTTCCTGACATTTTCATATTTTTTTCCTGACATAGCAATAATCTGTAGATTGTTAAGAACCATAAGAAAAATACACTTTACTTACAAGGGCTGAAAATCTTTTCAGTGACAACATTACATAACTAGAAAAAGCTTAATCCAAAACCCATACACAGATCATTGCTAAGATCTCATTTAGCAGGACCAGTAAAATGCTCAAGTAGTCATTTTTGCATAGTTTTGAACCTGTACTACCAGATCATTTATGGAAACTAGAAATTTACTACTTGAGTATTTACCTTCCATTTTTAGGTACCTTCCCAATGTGTTTTTTTGGGTGGCCTATAATGAAATATTAAACAATTACCTGCATTAGCAGTTCTTGAAGCCATATCTAGGTTGAATGTGATTACACTAAGAAAAACACAGATGGAAGAGCTTTTGCTGTTTTCTTCAAGTATTATCTGTAAGAAACAAAGCAAATATTTATTTCCATGGTTTTCTACAGATCATCATCTTGCAATGACGAATCTGTAACAGCACAGTCAGACCAAGAATACTGAACAGTTACAGAGAAAGGTGTGATTTGGGTTTTTGATGATGTTATCATGCCAGCAAAAATTTTGGCATATGTGAAGGTACAGTGCTTTAAAAGGTGCTTCTAAAGGACTTTGAATGACTTCCTTCATGGGAATTTTGTGTATCAGCATAAAAAATTTAACACTGATCCCTAACCACATTAAGGGTACTTCTTTTACTTTTCATAAAATCACTATAAAGCAGCAGGAGCTTTCTTAATTTTTTTTTTTAAGCTAGAGACATGTCCTAAATGAAACCTGCATTTTTACATTAGATTTGTTTTAATGCATTTCCTTTAGAGGCAGAAAAAATAGGGGGGGGAAAGGGTATTTTTACATCAGACAAGTAAGCTTTGAGGAGAACCACTTATAATGCTGGATGATAGCACACCTGATTAGGAAAAGGTAACAACCAAACCTAAAAATCCTATAAGGAGCCCTTTGCATTAGGGATACCCTGTGTGGACTTAAAGCTCTTGAAACTCAATACCATGTATCCTACTGGAAAACAACGGCGCAGTTTCATAGCCTTAAAAGCATTGCTAAAAGACTGCCATCTTTCAGCAAAACCAGAAATATCTAAGTCTTTACTGATCATATGTTTCCTGCAGAGGAAAGCATTTCCAGACACTCATCAAATAGTAAACAGAAGTAGAGTCAGAACTGGTCAATAGTAAAATTTGCAATAGCAGATTCAGAGACCTATAAAACCTAGTGATTTTTAAACCTGACCAGAAGGGAAGAGGAGTTAAGAATCAGCAATCCCTGACAATCTGTTCCAAAATAGTTGAGTGTGTTTCTCATTCTCTGAAGGAAGGAACTTAATATTATAAATGAGGAAAATGCAGACCTTTAATATGTTAATTTGAAAAGCTGAATCTTTTCCCCAAGTTAAGTTGGTGTGCAGACATTGCCAACCTTATTTAAGTCATAAGAATGATAATGAGGGTCGCTCTACAGGAAAGCTCTTAATCACATGCTTAGAGAAGTTGATAGCTTGAAATACCTGCCTAAGTGCTTTCCTGAAATGGGCCTTCCTAGGTGAAAGTTAACATATGATGATCATACAGAAAGCATCTGAATAATTTCATGCTTATTTATAGTCCAGACAAACATGAACTCTCATTTCTTAGTTTTGACATGTAACAGATTTAACTGTGGCTTTCCTGGTAGTAGTTGGAATTTTTCAGCTGATGACATCAGCTGAAGCATCAAGCAGCTTATGAGACGTCATTCACTACATGCTGTGTCTTAGAAAATCTGTTATAAAAGTGCTGTACAAGCTCAGCATATTAGAGCATCTTCTTTGAATGAAAACCAGCTATCAGGAAAAAAATGTAGAAGCCCCTTCTGGGGAATTTAGTCTAGTTATAATACCATCTAAGATTTAAAAAAGCTTCTTCAACATTTCAGTCTCATAAAAATTCTCCTGACAGATTTAAAAGGTAAGACCTGTTACGTTTATATTGATGATATAATAATTTTCTCTCAGGATATGGATCAGCATTTAGTGAATAAGAGCTGAACTATGAGTACTGCAGTCTCTGAGCTTAAAATTAATCTTATAAACGATAATGCACAGAATATAGATTAAAGAACCTGTAGCATATTTTGTCAAAAACAGATTTGGCTGTACACTGTGTAAGATGTTTTTGTTTGCATAATTCCTATGCCCTGAAATATGGACCAAATCCATCTGTTTTGGTTTTACAGATGGGTATCATCTACATACTCTAGTTGTCTACTTTTAAAGAGCCTCTTAATAATGTTATGGGGCAAGGAGAGAAAAAAACACCAGATAGATCATACAGTCACAGGATGGTTAGGGCTGGAAGGGACTTTATGAAGATCATCAAGATCCAACACCCCTGCATGGGCCAGGACACCTCCCACTAGACCAGATTGCACAACCCCTCATCCAACCTGGCCTTGAACACCTCCAGGGAGGGCACATCCACAACCTCTGTAGGCAAGCTATTCCAGTATCTTACTTACACCTTTCACTTACATGGTGAAAAACTTCTTCCTGACATCTAACCTAAATCTACCCTTTTTCAGTTTAAAACCATGACCCCTTGTCCTATCACTATCACTTCCTATCATGGAAGTCAGTAATGTTTCAAGGGAGTGAAAGCTGTCAGATTAGGTATTAGCAGGGAGTTTGGGCCAGTCTGTCAGAAGTTTTTAACAGGGGCATTATTCCATCAGGAACTGTCAGCTCAGTATTACGTGCAGACCAGCTCAAGCTCTCACAGTGCAACTGGAAACCCAAATACTCCCAACAGGCTGTTTCAAATTCTGGTAGTTGAGATAGAGGTTCAGCCAAGAAGTAAGGATACCATATGGCAGTTCATGACCAGTGAGTCAACAAAATATAAAATTATGGAGCACATTTAAAAATATTATCCAACAGTTCAGTTTTTTCTCAATGGAAAATTAAAAGGATGACATCAGACAGGATCTGTAATATCCATAATATAATCTGCAGCCACATGACAGTCTTTCTTCTGACACACACACATATGGACTAGTATGAAGCTTCTATTCAGATTGGAATGCTCACAAAAACCCAAGCTACTGAGGAACGTAAATACTTGATGTTCTGGATCTGATGGTGGTTTTCTTATGGTTTAGGGTTAGATTGCCTGCATAGACTCATTACGTTCATCAAGTGCCCTAGGTATCTTTAGGTTTATCTGGTAACTGTATGTGAGTAAACCTCCTGTACTCCAGGATTTCTCCCCATAAGGAATGTTGGTGAGAAGGCTGAATGGATTCATTGGTTGTGTTGCGTAAGCCTCCTGTATGAATTTGAGGGAGTGCCTTTCAGCAACTATGAAAATCAGACTTGTATTGAGTTCTGGTGAATTTCAGGATTCCTGAAGAAATTTCTTCAGAAACTGAAGCCCTTCATGCTCAGAGGTAAAATTTTGCTATTTTAAGGGGCTGTGTTTGAAGAGAGCAGCCTGTAAGTCAAAAGTGGCAGGGAATAAGGACTCTCCCATCCTATTTTACTGCATCTTTTATCTGATTAATATAACAGATAAGGAAAGCAGATTTAAAAACAATACAAAAAGCCAAACCATACTGCAGTCCCAGGATTGTGCCAGGAATGGAAACTTAATAACAGTAGCATGGGCCACTGCTTCTCCTCCTTTCTCCCACTAGCAGTAATTCAGATAACAGATTCATTATGTGTTTGAAAAATGCTCTATAAAAAAAACCAACAACAAATCCAGCTTCAGCCATCATAGGAAATAAGACCAAAAGAACAGTTTTCTTTCCTAATCTATGTTCCTACTGGAATCCCTCTGAGTAAAAGGCAAGCTAAAGTCCTCCCTGAGAGGGCAACAATGGTGCCAAGAAACCAGTGACGCCTGGAAACTACTACTAACTGCCCTTCCATCCCCAGACCGAAGTTAGGTGATCAATTCTACAGATTTAGAATGAGGAAGCAGAAATAAAACCAAGCAGTGGCTGTAGGAGCTTTCAAATTTTGACTTTTTTAAGATTTGAAATTAGGAATGGAGTGACACAGGTATCAAGACCACTTCCAGTGTGACTGTTTTTAAGCCTATACAAGATGAGATTCAGGAACTACAGTATTTATGTTTAAGGGGGCAGCTGTAGTTGGAATAAGTCAAGTCATTTAATCAGTTCAATTTATCTGCTAATACAAATACAGCACAATAGGAATACCCATTTCATAGCCATATTGCCAGTTATCAAAAGAACTAATTGGGAAATAAAATGGAGGGCACAGTAGCAAAACAGTACACACCAACTTGGAATACATTTTTTTTTTTAAATTTCATTAGGGAAGACATACATCTTTTCACACTCTTCTGAATGAATTTTTGCCCCTCTCTCACAGAGGTCAGGATTTTGAGTGGGGAAAAAATACAAAACTGCTCTGTGGTACTAATATATCAATGCTTTGGGAAAAAAATGGCATCTCTCCTTTACCAGCTGAGAGAGCCATGACATAGCCTGGATCAAAGCTCAACGTCCATTTACTACATCTACAAATTAAATCACAAATAAAAATTCATCTTTGTACATCCGATAAAGAGTATTACCTTGCATGATTAATAAAATGGGGAACTTCTTGCCCAAAGACAGAGGCAATGAACCTTTTTTCATCTTTCAGTAGCATTGCATGTGATGAACTGCAAGTAGTATGTTTCGTGGACTGTTGGAAAGGTGTAATTTTGCCTAAGATGTAGACCTCTTTAAAAATAATTTTAAAATATTAATATAATCCATAACTTTTATAAATCATATAATTTGATATTTGAAACTTATCACTAGGTGTGCAGGGAAACCTCTCATACATATGTTATTAAAGAAGTTGATAGAGGCATATGAATTCTCAAATGCTAGTGAGAGACTCAGCAGAATTTAATGACCTAACGTCAGTCTACAGTAATGGAAGGCATGATCCAATATTTGCAAGTAGATATAAATTCCTTAGCAGTAAGCTTAAGTGGAAACTTGAATATTATTACTGGGAAAAATATGTGGGAAAAAGGAAAGGTCTAAGTTTAAAGTAAGGTTTTAATTCATAGTCTAAGTCTATAACCTCTGTTTTAGTGTGGTCTTCTCTCAGTTCTTTGCTCCTGAGACAGAGGTCACACTACAACTCACACATTAAAGAGACGATTTGGATTTTCCAGTACTTTGCACAACTCAGAATTCTGAGGTCTCCTTACCTTGCACTTACCTGGCACTGAAGATTGAATGGAATTAGTCACTTCAGATAGTGATAAATCTAGAATTAAGGCAGAGGAAAAAAAATCACCTGCATCTGAGTGATTTGCACAAAACCTAATAGAGAAAAAATGCCCCATTGCTGGTGATGGAATGAATATTCTATCAAAACTGCAGTCCCAGTCTGTTCTATTGAGGTTAAATTTACTTGCTGAATGTTGTGAAATTTATTTCAGTGGCCTATGACCACCATACATCAGCATCTGACTCCTACCCATATAAAACAATAAGCATGATCTTAAGGCTGTCTTAAAGGCTGTCTGAGAGATGTATATTTACTGACATATAACCTGACTAAAGCCAAACATCATTACCCCTGTGACTGATTGGAGGGCAGTCATAACTTAACAGTTTTATTTCCCTTCTACAGCTGAGCTCCTTGACCATGCTAGCTGAGCTGACACGGCATTTCAAGTCTTGTTACCAGCTCAATGGCTCTCGAATATAAAATAAAATTTAAAAAATTATAAAAAAAAAAAAAAAAAAAAAAAAAAAGGGACAGGGGGAAGGGAGGCTGGAGAAGAAAAAGAAGAGGCATCTTTTCATTTAGACTCTCCATCTTGATCATTGCTGATGGGCTATCAATAATTTCAACTTGGTTAAGCAGCTGGCTGAAGGTTAAATACATTCTGCCTTGTTGTTTGCGGGATCATCCCTGAATTCAAGAATTTCAGTTTGAATCAGATTTCTTTTTGGCAGTTCCTGTCCTACAGAGTTAAAGATAGGCTAGAAAAGAAGTTAGTTGTGAGGAGATGCACAAGAAGAAAATTGGAGTCGGTAGGCAAAGCAACCTAAAGGAAGGAAATCTGAAGAGACAATACAGGCTTCATATATGAGTATACAAACAGATACACCAATTTAGATGAGGACAACATGAATAGAGGTCATCAGTAATCCCCTAGTCAGGAGGATTTTGCCCAACTACTTTAATAGATTGCTAAAATCTAAGAACAGCTATCCAATGATTCATGAATGAATCATGATTTAAAAGAAAAATAAACTGGGTCATGCCATTTTGCCTGCAATGTGTTCAATTATCTTGCATACTACTATTTTGGCACCCAGAGAATTATTTACAGCATGCACAACTACCTGTGTGTCTCAGCCAATGTGTGTACTAATATGCTGTTAATAATGCATTCTGTGGACTCAGCATTCCTCTTACTTGCATTAGCTTTATTGTTTATGTAAGTATTTATTCTTGGGAGTATTCTTGTTTTATTTCAGTACCAAAAACTCCAAGCTCAATATGAATCAAATACACATCCCTTCACATTTAGCTGTAGAAGGGTGATTTTGAAACAAACACACTCCTTGTTACTTAGACACAAGGAATATGCACACCAAAATTTATCTAAAATAATAAGAATAGCTAGTGACTTAAATAGCAGGTGGTGTCCTGTTAAAGGAGGGAGAGAATTATGGTTATGCTTTGAAGACTCATATAGCTGCTTGCCTCATACAGTTTTAAGAGTCTACTTCTAAAAAGAAAACTGGTAGCCCAGAAGGCATAAATCAGATTTACTGCAAGAAAGAAGAAACTGTTTCTTTATCAAATTCCTTTTCTTTAATAGTCTCTCATCTTTAAATTTGATAATGGCTGTTTGATTCTACATTCTCTTAACTGGGGACAATTCCTGTTCCAATCTACATTGTATATCTGTTAATCTCATGACAGAATTTGTTTCCTCTGGTAACAAATTTGGGGACCAAAATTTATCCACCAGTGAGTTTTGTTCCAATGGAGGGTAAATTAAGGTGGATTTATAATGTTTTTATTTATCAAAAAAATGTAAAGATGTTGAAAGAACTTGAAAGCAGATTTAATTTAAGAGAAAAGGCCATTATAAAACAACAGCAGATCTCATCCAGACATGTCACATAAATATCATACCATCAAACAAGAAATGTAAATTATCATACATACTCCATAATTGAAAAGTATATTGTACATTAGTGAAGCCACCCATTTATCTAATCATAATCACTTCCAATATCATCTCATTTAGAAAAGTTGAATGTAGTTCAGGGTGGATGGTTATGAGGGTATCAGTCATGGGACTATGCAATGAAACATTTTTGAAAGATAGTTCTTATATGTGGAAATCCAATTATTGCACACCTCATATGGAAGAAACTGACACTGATATGAGCATTCTGTAACTCACACCAAACTGTGGCATTTGAAACTAGAAAAAAATTAAACCAATTATACTGAATAACTCTAAATAATGTTTTAATAAAATTTTTACTCAAACAAGATTCTACATTTGCAAGAAGCCATTACAAGAATTATATGGTGTTTAATGGTTCAGAATTGTGAGGAAACTTCTCATATATCATTTGATATATAAATATATCATATATCAAATATATCATTTGAAGGTTCTGGGAGCTTGAACCAGACCTCCCACACCTGGTTTCAGGAATCCAAGTTTCCAGTAAAGAGAATTTCTGATTGGCCAAAGATATGCAAGTTTGTAGTATGCAGGTCTGTTACTAAGGGAAGTAAACTGCAAGCATTTTCTATCACTGCTGCCCTTCTACTATAACATTTTAGATAAAATAGCCCCAGACATGAGCAATAAGTGGTTTAAGTTGAACTTGTTGACATAAAAGGACATGAAACAGACTAATTTTGCTATTCATACAATACATCATTCCACATGAAGTGCAGCAACATTTGCTACTTGGGTTTCAACAGAAGTGCTGTGACTTAATTCATCAGTAAGGTAATATGAATAAAATGTATATCATGACTACAGCTGAAGAAGCAGTTCATGATGAATACTTAATTTGGTACCATTGGCCTGTTCTGAAATTGACATTCATGATTTTTTCCTCTGTTCCTTCATTTATTTTGCACAGCTGCTCTTGTAATTACTTTCATAAACTTATCTTAACTATGGATTATTTATTGTACATCTATTGCTCTTGTCACAGTGGTAACCTAAGCTATAGTGATTTCCTCTCTTCTGCATGTTCCGAAATTTAAGCATTTATACTGATAATCCCCATTCCAGTGCAAATACTCATGTATATATGTACTGATGGCAATACTTACATGCAGACATATTCAAATTACTTTTGAATCCATCAGTAGCACAGAGAATAACAACTCAAACATCTAAATCTTCTTCATTAAAATGGGATGCAACAAGTGAGAAAACATGTGGTTGACAAAAAAACCATTCATATATCCTCATTAAATTTTTTGGTACTTACTAAAACTCTGGGTATAATCCTCCTCTGTTCTACATGGGTTTAGGATGGTAGACTGCAATGTATGTATGCACAAAATAATTTTTTATTATAAATTATAATAATTATGTGATTGGGCTAAAGAACATAAATCAGAGTATCAACTAAGTCATTTTCAACGATGTAAGTGATAGAACAACCATTAGATAGCATTTTCTAGATCTGGAACAATAACCACAGCCATATTTTAAAGCAATATGCTAAAGCTATAGTTGAAAGTCAACTTAGTTATTAAATAAGGTTTGATGTTACTTACCCTACCCAATGACTGTGTAGGAGCTCCCTTTCTCTCAGCCTCTGAGGAGTTCAAGGGGTGTCCCTCTCGAGGGGAAAATATCAAACACACCCTGTGGAGAAAGTACATAAGAATCCTCCAAGATCAAAAATGAGAGCAGGCTTTTACAGAATTAAGTAACTGATTGTCAGTCATTTATTGCTAAGCCAAGCCTCTCCTTTCTCAGGGATCCTTCTAGATTAGCAAAATACTCTTCTCATAAAGACACTCTCTTCATCAGTTTTCTGTTTTTGTCACTGTCTGGGCACAGCTGCTCCAGTGTGTCTTCCAACATTAAGGCAACAGGACAACCTTCTATCTTACCTGGTAGTTGTTTTTCACCAGAGAGCACACCATGTAGAGTGAATACCAAGTATTTCCCTGAGAGGCCAACTGAGACAGAGCATCATGCTACGTGCATCAAATGTTGATATTTCTCCCTTTTCCCTATATACTGGTAGGTTTATTTCTTCACAAAATCTAGTGGTTTCTGGACAAAGGGTTTTTTTCAGATAGTCATGGGAAAAAATTAACCCTTTTGACCGTCCTGTCAGTGCAGCTGTAGCTAGTCCTGATTCGCTCTGCTTTGCCTGGGTAGATGTACCACAATATGCACATGCAATTAATCCAGTTTTAACAACATATGAATAGACTAGAACACTTGGAAATTTACCACGATAATCCACAGGAGTGATCTGGATAGCTTAATTCCAACTCTGGATACCCTATTTCCAATTTTTAATTCTAAATTTTTGTGTTCTGTTCCCTTATTTGAAAGTAGAAGAGAGCTGTAGATGAAAACTAGCTGGACAGACTGAATTTGCAAGCATGTCATGTTAGAAGTGGCTCTAGGCTAGACATAGGCACTCTTCCCACTTCACTTGCTTCTAAGCCTTATTGATATCCTATGTGCAAAGTTAAATACCATTCCCTTATTGTGGAACACATACCTACATGCAGAGTAGCCACCAGATCTATACCACAAAGGACACACAAGAAGCCTACTGGTTAGAAAAGCATCTTTGGGAGGTGAAGAGAGAAATAAAGAAGAACCCGAACTATTGCCATGCACCAGCACAGAAGCACTGATCATTCCTTACTTTATGAGGAGGGCCAGCCTATTCCTCTGTTTTGTTTTCCTTTCTAGTTCCTTTTAAAATAGATGAGATTTAGGCAGGTCCAAAGTTCCACATGCAACTGTCTAAGATGTGACTGTGCAATCATTTGTTTCCATTTCTAAGTAGGCTTGTATGCAACAGAATTGCTCTGGTCAAAATTATCTGCTGTTCTCACATTCCAGCCTTAATCACAGAATCACAGAATTAAGATACTCCTAGGAGTATCAAACAATGCTCCTTCACACCTCTAAGTTTGCAATCAAACCCAAGTAAAGCTCAGAATGCTAGATGCCTTTGTATATCTGACTTGGGAGATCCCTCTTCTCATTGTGGTATATGATATGATTGTGGTTCTACTTGGTGTTTTTCATTTCAAATCATAGGAACACAGATCACAAGTGGAAGATTTACATGCTTGGCATTTACTAATACTGCCTATAAAACCTCTGGATTAACATGAACCCCACAGTGTGTTACTTTCATTCTGTGAAATGGAGAATTTCCACAGCATTCTGTGCTGATGGAGTTCACTCCAGGAAGTAAGATGCACCCAAAAGACACATCTTTGAAAACCAGTCAGTTCCACTGCACAGAAACAGCATTTAAACATCTCAGTAAAGACCACATAATTATAATCACAAAAACCACAGCATAAAAAGCACATCTAACTGATCTCCTTAGAGGGAGATACAGTACTTACAGAGAGGCCAAATAGCATAAAGAGCTAGGTGGGCTCATGGCAAAAATTTAAGAGAAGATCAAATACTGCAAGTGCAAAAAACTTTTACTGCTGGAGGACTGTGTCTAAAGAGATCAAGAGGTGACAAGGTGCAGGAGGAATGCCATACCAAATAGGCTGTTACTAGACTTTAATTCCATTCTCTGACTGTTCCAACAGCTTTGAGAGATTTTCTTCTTCATCTCAGCCAGTAAAATTAGTACCACTGATACACTGGTGGGAGGATCAACTCTTTAAACAATATTTGAAAACCCACTGTTTAAGATTTGCTCTTGATTCTGGAAGATGCAGCTTGACAAAGGGTATGAAAGAACTCACTTAAAATCTGTGGATATTCTTCATTATGTGAACTCGAATATCCTCACACTCTTAAAGAAAATTTCTTTGCCATCCCACCAGAGCGTGCGAACTTTGAAGTTTTTCATTTGAAAAAGTTCTCTGCTGTAGAAAACCTTTCAGTGAAGTTACACAGATGCTGAAGCTTCTTTACTGTCCTCCTTCCCAGTCCATACTGTCCAACGTAAACCAGCAATGAAATACGCTGTGCTTTAGCCAGCAGTTTCAGTGACTGTATGTGATTTAGTTCATATTTTCAAGCCTCTTTATTAAATACCTTCCAGTTCCATCTTGCCTAATATTTGATCCAGCAAGTTTAATGACCATTCCTTCATTAAACATTACAAGCTTTTTAAGACCTTGGCAGTGCTGCATTTCATTCAATAACCTAGTACTGCTACAAAGTCAACACCGAGTGCCAAGTTAGTCCCTCGTGTCCACTAATTATGTCCAGTACTACAGCATCTTGGGTGAGCCTTGAATCACCGGGGAAGTGCAGGATTTCCAGGCCAATGCATTCAGCACTCCAGCTATATCTCATGTCTTGACACTAGATGTCAGCGAAGGGTAATTGTCTCAATTTAGAGGCCAGCCCAGGTAGCTCCTAGCAACCTCTGTTAATGTTTTATAGCAAAGGTGAAGTATAGCTTAATACAAGCATCTGACATATATTACAATAAAAAAGGATATAGTTGTCTAGTGTTTTTAAAGTCAGTCGTAAAAGATGAATAATGACGCAGTTTAAAGCTAAAAGACAGCTGCCAAGCTGAATGGCTGTGATGGATGTCTAAACATCCAGTGTAGAGAAAACCTGCTCCCCAGAGACCACCATCCAAAAAATTAATTACTACGATTCAGCATCTTTAAATGTGCCACTTAATATACTGCCACCATAATTAAATTTCCAGCCCTGTGACCTTGAGACCATTTCCTGAGATAATAAATGAGATCAAGGTTTATTGATGCAGATGCAAGTAGAAACTGTCCAAGGAAGCACAAAACCATCACAATGTTGTCAAGGTCAGGAAAGAAAAACCAAGTGAAGCTGAGAATCAACACTAATTGGTTTCTTATGATAAAATATGTTTATTTTAATTTGCTTTATTTGCAAACAACTGTTCCATTGTATACTCTCTGACGGCAGCTTTTAAACTCCAGCCGCAGACGAAGTCAGCAGAGGGCATATTTGCCTCCTTGTGGATAGCACTTTGTGTAGCAAATGAAGCTATAAATTCAGTGGTACACTTAGATCTGATAACCACACTCATCACACATCAAACGATATAAAGACAAGAAACAACTGACTGCTTCAGGTACACTCCTTCCTCTCTAACAGAAGAAGCCAAACAAAAAGGAGAGATCTGGGGTAGAGATACAGAGCTATTTTATATCCTTTTGTGGAGGCTATTTGATGGCCTTTGGAAGTCTGAGTGACACAAAGGGTATGGTCTGACTTCCGCTGCTGGATTTTAGCACGTGCAAAATCAGACACCATGGTGTGTGATAAATATATAAATATCTAAATATGTAATACTGCCATCAATATAACACCATCATCAATATAAAACATCACCTAGCAGAGGACTTATTATTTTAACAGAAGTAATTATTGGGGCTGTCATGCAGACTTCAATGAGTTGAAGTGAAAGATTGTGCAGCAAAGTGAAGTCTCCTTAATCGTATGCTTCTAGAAAAACTAAGTGAGAGTAGGGGCAGTGTGTGTTCAGAAAAAACAAACCCAAGATTTTCTAACTTTTTGCTACCAACATTGTGTAGAGGTAGGCATCCTTTCATTCCAAGAAGCCCAAAGGGGAAAAAAACTCCATGTGTTCTGACACCTAAAACCTCAGAACATTAAAAAGCACAGAAGCAATCAGTAAGAGGGCAGAGAGATCAAACTGTGCAGTTTCGGACACCACAGTACAGGAAGGACATGGAGAGAGTGCAAAGAAGGGCAACTGGGCTGACGAGGGGTCTGGAGAACAGGCCTTATGAGGACAGGCTGAGGGAACTGGGGCTGTTCAGCCTGGAAAAGAGGAGGTTGAGTGGGTGGAGACCTTATTGCTCTCTACAACTGCCTGAAAGGAGGCTGTAGTGAGGCAGCTGTTGGCCTCTTCTGCCTAGTAACTAGCAATAGGGAACGGGTTCAAGTTGTACCAGGGGAGGTTCAGATTATGCATCAGGAAAAATTTATTCACCAAAAGAGTGGTGAAGCAATGGAACTGCTTGCACAGTGAGGAGGTGGAGACATTGTCCTTGGGGCTTCTCAAAAAACAGGCAGACTTGGCTCTTCAGCAGCTGATTTACTGGTTCCAGTGGCTGTAGAGCTGACAGTTGGACATGATGATATTGAAGGTCCTTTCCAACCATGGTGATTCTGTGAACTGGGAAAATGTGGTCAACAGATCTTTAAATAATAGTACTTGGATATAGTATTTTGTAAAATAGGTATTAAATAACAATCTCTATCAATCCTGTCAACATCAAATAGATTAAATTGTCAAGCACTACAAATTCTAAGTTTAAAATGCAACTAACACTGATATAATAGAAATAACAGCTAAAAGTATCTCCAGTAAATCAAAGGGGCTGGGATGATACCCAGAACCCCAGAATCAAAAACAAAGACTGTAGAGAGCTCTGAAATCACTCCATAACAGTAGGACTAATGTATGAAAATTTGTACTAAAACAGAATAGTCCACTCATCATCAAGGACTGGAGACTTCCAGCTATAAAAGAACTCAGAAAGACATGGGGGGATGAACACGACAGAAATAACATCTAAACTGCTGTGATGTAACATTAACTTCACTGAAAGTTCCCAGAAATAACTATCACAGGTCACTTTGTCTGAGCATACGAGTGACAGGAGTGTGCCACTTACATATTTAACATTCATGCTAATTCTGTGAGTGGGGAAGTGCACGTGACAAACCTGAAGACACATCGAGGATGATTAAGACAATTATTTCCTGGTCAAAAAACCCCACCTACCCTTGAGAAAGGGAAAATATTAGTAAAACAGCTATCACATGGACAAAACAATTCAAGAAAATCACCTTGCAGGCTGAATCCAGCTGTAGCTGTGAAAGATAGGTAGTAGTAACTTGGAAAAACAAAGAAATCAGAACCCTCAGAACAAAATCTTCTCAGGGATGGAGATAAACAGTAGAATTTGACTTGATTTAGCCTGAGACAGTAATATACTAGAAATGTGTACTTAACGGTTGTTTTGCCTTATAGTGTAACACAGTTGAAATTGGATTTTAAAGGAAATTACTGAAGTTAAAACTTTCAAAATTTCCATAGACTTTTGGCTATATCATTGTGTTTGTAGGTAAGCAAATCCACTCCCCCACTCCCCTATGTGAAACTTTTCCTTCTGTCATTCTGGATGTACCAGTAAGACCTTTAGAGAAGCAAGGGGAAACAAAGTCTTTACTCTTATCAGACAGGCTAGTGCTGTAAATAAAGCACTGTTCTAACACCATTCTCAAGAAGTCTCATTGCATGACAAATGCCACAGACTGCCAATGAGTAGTTCCCATCTTTTCTTATTGAAAGATCTATTCAGATGCATCAAGACAACCTGAAGGCTACTTCTGATAAGAATAATGGGCAGTTTCAAAGAAGAAGAGGCAACATTTCAATTACAAATTTTTATTTCACATTTTTAGCCTAATTTGGTCTCTTTGTGATAAACAAGATGTTTTACATATGCCTGGTAGGAATAATTGATATTTCATGCTTCTGTGTGTTATACTTGTTAAAATATTTGCATTTAAAAGCCAAGTTGGACTTTTAGCTCTAGGCTACTTATGTGTCTTTCCTAAGGAGTCTCAACTAGAAGAAGCATTTTGAATTATAATTGTCTTCCAAATCTCAAATTAAGAGAGACAGAACACTGTTAACCCTTCACTTAGATCACTTATCCATGTGGAAACAAACTGTGATTTAGGAAAGTTGAGTAGAGACTAGCAGATAGGCTGGAGTCACTTGACTCCTATATTCAGCCAGTAAGATTAGCCAGGTGAGTAAAGAGTATTTATGCTGTCAGTGGTTGAAAATCAGGCTTCAGGTAATTTAGAACACTGTACTTTAGGAGGAGACAAATTTTACAGTTTAAAGCATTATAGCTTGATTCAGAAAAGTAAATTAATTGAAAATCTGCAGAAAAGAGTAACAGATTATGAAAGAAGTCCTGTGTTCAAAACACTTGTTGAACATCTCACAGAAGCATTTCTTACTTCAAAAAAGATGTGTTGTATAAGATGCTTCCTGTGGTGGACTTATGGAACTTTACTGCTTATGCACTGCAGATATAAAGAATATGGAGATACAAATCATTGGGGTTTAACTGAGGGAGCTGTAAGAAAAAAATGACATGTTTGTAGGCTAGGATGTTCAAAAGTGACTTGTTACTTTTCCATGTCTCTCTTTGGTGCATGTGGAAACATCAAGAATACTTCTTCCCAAGAGGCTGAGCAGATGAAAAAAACCCAAAATCTTCCTA
This sequence comes from Florisuga fusca, assembly GCA_038090715.1. Lineage (NCBI taxonomy): Eukaryota > Metazoa > Chordata > Aves > Apodiformes > Trochilidae > Florisuga > Florisuga fusca. The sequence continues at coordinate 2,519,749 of JAAWXA010000040.1, forward strand.
CTCACAGACTTCTAAAATACTTGGAGCTCAGCATCACAAAACCATAGTGTAAAATTATTCGTGCCTTTTCAACACATAATCGATTGCGTGGGGGTTTTTTAATTTGAGATACTTGATGACAATGAAAGAACATGCAAAACAGACGTTGTGCACTATTGAGAAAGCTGTGCAGTGCTGAGCACGACTTGCCAACCCCAGCTCAGTGGCTGTGTCTCCATTCCTCACCACTGCATTCCAGCACAGCAGCATCTGCTAAACCTGGCAGACCTTGGCAGCTGCAGCAGAGCTGGCTCTCCCTGTTCCTCCCTGCGCTTAAACATTCTCACAACAGATTTTGTGCCAAATCCCACCTCTTTTCATGTCTGCTGTTTACTGTATGTTGCTCTAGTAAAAATAAAGAACAGAGGGAAGTGGGAAAACTGGCCAGGCTATTGCCTTCTTCCTAAGGGAACTGCCTTCAAAGAGCAGAAGTGAGCAACCGCCGCATCTGTTGCAGTTCTGCAGCGGATCCCCTGGAATGGGGACTGACCATACTCAGCTTCACTACCAGCTGCATAAAACATTTTATGTGCATTTAGTCAGAGCCTGCAATCAGCCTCTGATTGGAGAAAAAGTGCATCTAAAACCCAAGAAAGGCAGAAACTTCAATGTCATTCTGCCTTGTCATTTATTATGCAAATGCAGAGGGATTTGCCTTACCAGTTCATATTTTCATTTTAACTAGAACATCGCTGTTATTACTTTTAGATGCCAATGAAGCCTATATTAAAAACAACATCAAGGAAGACCAGAGTCCAATGCAGTTAGTAAATATATAGTCTAGAGGAATAAATGAGAATAAAGTAACAGCTTAACAGGAGCAAGGTATCAGTTACTTCCTTCTGTAGCCACAGAAGGACATATCATTTTGCAACATCATTTTGGGGTACACTGGGAAAAAAATAGAGCAGATCAAATAATATGTCATATTATTCTCTGGCCAAGCAAAAAGGATATTGATAAGTATATCAGATACTGTATCCAGCTGAGGGACTTGTCCACAGCATCCCAATCAAAAAAAAAATGAAGCTTTAATTAGCTTTGAAATTCTTAACTGTTCTTAGCAAATATGGACACCAACATCTTTTGCTGGAATTAGAGACTTTGTAAAATAGATTCTTGTTCCATGTTCTACAGTGAAGATGAGAGAGGTAAGTGCTTACAGTGAAACAGTGGGGAGGCCTTTATTAAACCAATACACATGTTAGATAATGGGCCCTAAGCCAAGAATGTTATGCTGAAAACCTCTCAGCAAAATGTTGCTTGTTTGGCACTGTTTTCCTACAGTTATTCCCTTGCTGAAGAATCCCCTCCAGAGCTGACCATCTATTTTGTAGTGTTCAGTTCCTAACAAGAGTATCCAAATACCTCTGCCAAATGAAAAGGATTCTCCAAAAACTTCAGACAGTATTCTCAAGTATGCCAGCCAGTAACAGACAGCAAGATGCTGGGAAGTTTAAATCTCTTCATCCCATAACAGAAGGTTGAGGCCTTAAGAACACTAAGTAAGCTAGGGGAGCCAAAAAAATCCCCTACACTAGTTGCAGTGTACTAGTAAATGCTTGTAACCACATCAATACATCTGCAAAATTATACACAGATATGTATCAGCACATAAACATAAAATACAATTATGTATTAAGTCTATATTATACTTTGTCAGATGTAAAAGACTGTTGGGACACAAACCCTTTCTTGTGTAAAGAGTGTGATGTCACAGCTCAGTCAGCAATGCTAGTTTGCATTCTACCTCTCCCATAGAAAGTCACTCTAGGTAAGTTACTTCCGAGTCTGTATTCACTCTTGCTTGTCTGTCTTGCTTATTTCTGCTTCAAATAGTGTGAGGCAAAAGTTGCCCCATGTAGTATCTATGAAATGTTCAGCAATTTCAGTCAGAGCCCCTGGGCACTACTGTAACAAACGTGACTAAGATAATATTTATCCAGTTAGATATGGGTAAATATTATACCTTTATCACCATGAACACATAGTTGGATTCTTAACTGTGTGTTTATATTCGCTCAGAATGTAACAGTAAAGAAGCTTAAAAATTAACATATTTAATAGATGTAACCCTAATGAGTGGAAGCCTATGCAAATAAAATAAGATGTTCTGGAAAATGGTAGGGAATGCAGAAAGATCAGCTTGTATTTGTGAAACTTCACACAGCCATGTTATTTCCATGACATGCATATGTTTGGCTATTACTTCTGTAATATTTTAATTCATTCTTCTTGGACACGCAAATGTTTTTTCTGCAGTGGAAAACAAATGAAAAATGTACACATAGGGCCATCATCTACTGACTCATGGTAAATCCTGATGCAGTGGCTTCTGCAATAGCACTGAGCATGTGCAGAAAAAATAAAGGATGGCTGATGTTTGCACACTAAACAGTGTGACTAATAACATGGTATCAATATTAATCTATCCCTTATAAAGTCTTAAGACCTTTTCATTTAATGAATAAGATGCTGCACAACAATATAATCTGTACTTTTCCAAATTAGCCACAAACCATCTGGTTTCTCGCCAATTACTTTTTTTTTTTTTTCCTGTATCTCTAAATGTTACTGACCTAAAAAAGATTTCATCAAAGGCTGTTGGAATCCTAACCCCTCCAGCAACTGTTAAATTGGCCCAGTCTGTGTCCTGTGCTGACAAATCATTATACTCCAGAGCCCTGCAATCCGTGGTAGTATCTCAATTAGAGATAAAGGTGAAGCAACAGTGTTCCAAATTCATCTATCCATCTAAATATTACTTTATTCTTAAATGAAATAGAAAATCTATATAGTGATCTCTACTCAGTCATGGCTAAATTTACTGTTTCTGCAGTAAGCTAAAGGAGTGGTTTCAAAACAACAGTTTAAAGCTATGTGAAGTGTCCTGCTGAAGTTAAACAGCATAATCTTCCTTCTTTCTCATGTTCGTTTCCAATTTGTATTAAGCAAACTAGATTTGTGCATAGCTTTTAATTTGGAGTTTGCCTTGACAAGCACCCTGCTTAATCAGTGAAGACAGGATCACAAAGGTAACATATCCTGAGATTCAGGGTATCCAGAAAATAAAACTGAACTGACTGAAAAATACACCTGCTGAGTTTTATTAATTTCTTCAGGTTCTTCTTCAGCAATCAGACAAAAGCTCAGCCTTTCCATCTCCAGTGTTAAAGCTATTTCCAAACATGTTGTAAGAACCACAGAATTTATTACCTTTGGCACTAAAATACCACTATTTCACCAGCAGTTCAAGAGATTTTAAGTAAGCTCAGAAGTTAAATGAGAGATTCTTTTTCTTCTAATAGGTAAACACATTCCTCATTACACATAGGACTGAGCCACGTGGTCTTCAGCTCAACAAGAACAACCCAAAGAACAGTAACTGTTCTCCTTTTGGTGAATCTTCTAAACTCTAAGTTTCAGTAGGCTGAAAGTAGGCCCTCGTGTCAGCAGAAGCTACTCTGAAAGAAAAGAGCACTGTTTATGCCATTTCTGTAATGCTGCTTCTTAAACTTTATAAATCCAGTCTATTAGAGGCAGAAGCCACTGAATGGCAGGAATTAAGAAGCCTCAATTAAGAAAAATAAGCAATTCTATTTCTCTTAGAACAGCACTTGAGTTGAATCTTTAATTAAAAAAAGAAAATAAAAATTAGAATAAAAAAGCGCTACTTCTTGCAGTGGGACCTGTACCATTTGACCAAGTAATCTCTGTGGAGTTCTAATGATCCTTTCCAACCTACTACAGATTTTCTGGTATGTTGTGTCACTGCCACATTAATTCTTTTTTGCCTTGTGGAACAATCTAGAGGCTGTTAAATGCAGCCATATTTCACTACTAAACCATTTGGCTCATACTGGAGCCTTCAGGAAACTATTTGGCAGTCTTTCTGTACTTATTTTTATTAGAACATGAGAACTTGAGTACAGGAACTTCTCCTTTAGGCAACAGATTCTAATTTGTCTATGTATTTGGGATACTGTAAGCAAATCAATGAAAGCTATCTTGCAATGACAGCTTTTCCACGTTGCTTTGTCATCCTTATCCCCCATCACTTGACTGCTCTAAAATAATCATGATTCTCAACACAAAGTGTCTCTCCTGAATGGCTTCCATAGGCAACTAGGACCCATAACTCCCGGGGTTACTTTGAACCTCTTGAGATGCTCAATATATTTTGCCAGACCTAGACTCAGTTTTAGTCTCTCATGAGATAATGCTGAAGATGTCTTAAGCATTTTACATCTTCCTGAGATCAAATGCTTATAATAAACCCTTTAAATCATGTATTTCTTCTTATCTCACAGATACCTCAATGAAAGAGTGTAGATTGCAAATTAAATTTTAAATAGTCTGTCATCCCACAGTGAGAATGCACTGCTTATGTTTTACCAGTATCTTCTATTTGGCAGTCAATATTTTGCTCCAAGGAGCTTGGTGGATGCCACACACACACTAAATTCACTAGCAGATAATGTGCTGATCTTGTTACTCACTTATCTAATTACTGACAAGCTGCTGATCTAGGAAGGTTAATTAACTGCAGGTTTAATTATTTCCACTAGTTTTATCCTTTTGAAATACAACAGTGGTTGATGGAAAACATTCTGTTTGTATCAGATTCCAGAATCAGAATGTAGCTAGTTATCTATATAATCCATCCAGTGGGATATCTGATGCATTTCAAGTCATGGTTATTTTTATCCACCACACATGAACCACTCTATTGGCTTGTCACACCTAAAAAGGAGCCAACAAAATGTATTTGCCATGAGTAGACAGTGATTTCCTTTCAAGGAAGGAAAATGTTTAACTTCTGCTAAGGAGTACTGTGGCTGCAAGACACATTAATTAATTAACAGTAATTAATCTTGCTGTTTCAAAGTAAAGTGCACGTGACTCATACAGTAATGCTGACAGTTCATCCAGTTTGGGACAGTGCAGCTTTATTGGCTTACCTCCACCTTTCCAGTTATCTTCAGATGAGATTGCTGTCTATGATCTTTGGTTGTTCTCTGAGAAGGGCCGCTGTTGTTCTAATACTAGAATTTTCAATTTATTCTGAGTAAGCTTTTGGAGTCATTGCTGTTTCTCATGTATTGATGGGTCAAATTTCATACTGAATTTTAAGTTATCTTCCTAATAGATTTGCACAATGAAATGCTGGTGCCATGTAACAGGAAGTCTTCAAAGACACCTGTTCTTTAGATATGATTTTTGATTGTAAAACCATTATGCTATTTCCCCCCATCATGGAGTTCAGAATCAGTTACTCTATTAGTAACACAGTATTTTTCTGCTGTCAGTGTGGGAACAGTGAGTTGTAGCTGTGAAGTTATATTAGAAACACACTTCTCTGGAAGTCTCATCAGCTTCAAAGGCCTTTGGGACAAGTCCTGATTCTGACTACGAAATTCATTTTAATTACATCACTATCTGTAAGGGAACAGTGTGATATCTACTGTGAAATGAATATTCCCACCATATCAATCTTTTTTTAAATTTAGTATCTTAATATGACCCATGACATAAGTCACCTTTTGTACTGCTTTCTGTTTGATTATAATTTTATCTATTAATCATGTTAATCCAATAGAATCTCCCTTAATCAAATGCAAGTCAATTACCCACTTCGTCAAATTATATTTTTAATGAAAGACATTTTTTAAGATTGAATACCAATTAGCGACACGTTTAGGGAAATGTGGCTTGCTTTAGATCACAGGGAACACAGCTCTCCACTGAGAAGGTGGTTTTCATATCCAGTTCCAGGTCAAGTAGTTCTGAAGAACACTTCTGAAGAGACAGCAGGCAGTGGTTACCTGTGCACATGGGCACTCTTTCTCTCTCTCTCTTTGCTGTTTGATCACAGAGAGGGAGTAGGCTAGGTAGACTTGAAAGGACAGATCATGACTTGCCACGTGAGACTTAAAATGAAGGCTACACTGGCCAATGGTTGTAAACCTGGCATGTGACAATCAAATGTACCAGCCTAAAAAATGTCTGGGTGTTCAGACCCCTGACCTACAAGGGCTTACTCAACTTTCATTAAATCATAAAACAAAATCCAAGCTCTGGAACATTATGCAAAAATTACTCATGCTTCCTTTTGGTTTACCAGATGATCACACCTGAAAATCAAGTGACTGATTTGATAGAGGAAGAATGCTAGACTCCAGCCTTCTAAATTAAGGGTGTGAAAATCATCTTCACTTCTTTGCATTTTATTCTTGTCTCTTCAGTTCTCATTTTCTTGGGTGCCCTGCAGCCTCTCACATTCCAGAGTGGCTTCCCTGAAAGCTCCAGGGAAATCTGACAGCAATGGCTTACCCTGTAGGCAAGGCAAGTCCACAGAGTAGTCCAGAATCTGGTCATTCACACCAATATCCTTTTCTTTGGTATTTACAGAGTACAAAATAAAAAAGACATCTCTATTTTAAGTTCCATTTACGTTACACTACGGTCCAAACGGTACCACTGTGCAAAAGTTCTGCAGGGAAGAAGGGATGATTGGTGTTAAAAGACAGACACACTGAAATGCAACCAGTGCACACAAGTATTTCACTGGCAGTAACGTCACGGATTTAGAGGTTAATTAAAACAAAGACCAAGACAGACAATGTTCTATAGATATGTAGGTATACAAAACCTGAATTTTTTCCCTCAGGAAAAAGGATGGTGCACTGCACTTAGCACCTTCATAGTTCCTTCAGAGTTTCAAATGAGTCTACACAAGGTGTGCATTTATCAGCGTATAAACGAGTTTATAATGAAGGAACTGGAAAGAATAAAGGTAAACAGTCTTCTCTGACGATACAAACCAAACCAGTGTCAGGGATCTTGTCAAAGTGGTGAGAGAGTCCAGTCACCTCAGCATTCTGAATGGAGTGGAGAACTTGTGGCAATCACAGTCTTGGAGGAAGTTTTCATTCACATTGACTGGATTAATAGTTTTGAGGAGCAGAAACACCTTGATTTTTCACAGCTCCCCAGGCAGTTCTTTTTCTCACATTCTAAGCCAGCAAACATGATTCCTTAACAAAAGCTGTCACTATCCTCTCTTGGTGACCTTCACCTCTCTCCTTAGCGGACTACTGACCCTGCAATTCTGAAATATGACTGTAGCTCATCTAAGTTCACCTGTACAGCTTCATAGAATCACAGAATACTAGGTTGGAAGGGACATCAAAGATCACCTGGTCCAACCTTTCTTTGCAAAAGCACAGTCTAGACAAAAAGGCCCAGTACCCTATCCAGCCAAATCTTAAAAAGTGTCCAGTGCTGGGGAATCCACTACATCCCCATGAAGATTATTCCAATGGCTGATCTAAAAACTAAATAATATGGTTGACTGCAGGAGAACCAAGGTTTACAGAAGGGGAAGACCATCTTGACAGTTGTTCCTCTCTTCTGTAAGCCTCATTTTACCTCCTTACTGGGACATGTCAAGCTGATCCTTGGTCTTGTCTTAAAATATTCTGGTTTTGAATGCAAACATGTGACATATAAAGCAAGTATTCTGTGGTCTAGATGGAGGATGTCAATTAACTAAGGTCTTTCAACAGTTTTTGAAGGACATAAGTCCTAAGACAGTACTGCTTTCTTTCTAGGATGAATTTTAAATCTCTCAGTTTCAATATTTATGCTAGATCAGAAGGAGTCTTATTGGAGACTGCGTCTGCTTATATCCCTTCTAATTACATACAGAGCACTTGGAAGGCAACAGCTTTTCAAACTTTCAATTTACACAGCAAAGCAAACACTGAGAATGCAAAAGACTTGGTCTAGTATTGTAGAATGCTGAATTAGGTACAGAATAACATGGATTTTGTCTGCAGTTACATGGCAAGCACAAAGATAAGTATTTCAAAACACTAACCTTTATAACTTTGATTTCATCTGTTGCATTTTTACTGACAAATACCTCACTGAAGACATCATTTTAAGATATAACATTCATCTCCAATTTTAATTAAATTCACACTCACTAGGTATGACTTTCCTTCACTGAATTTTCCACAGTCCTTCTTTTTATTCCGTGTCAATTTAATTTTATTATTAAAATTAAAACAATGTGAGTTTTAAAGTACTATATTCTTTCACATTAAAAAAATCTATTAGTTTTAATTTGCTGTTAATGAAAATAAAAATTAAGCAACAGAGACAGTTGGGGCTTATGAGAAAAATTATGCCAGTCAGCCAAAGCTCAGGTTTACTCACTGAACTGATTGATGACATGTGACATAGTAAATAATCAATTTTCTAGCTCCTAACAGGTAGATAATGTCCTTGTTTCTTATAGTACCTGGTTTGCCAATACAATATCGACAAAGCATCACTAGGCTGAAGCCAAGCTGACCTTGTACCACCATTTTTCTTCCCGGACATGTAACAGTGTAATGCATGGCTCTGGGTAACAGCATGCCCAGATGTGCAGTTTTCAGAAAGACACAGCTCTCACAGTACCTTAATAGACCAAACTTGCATTGACTGGATAAATAATTTACAAGTCACTTATAAATGAGACTGTTTGGTCTCACTGTTTAGGAAAGCCAGGTATTTTCCTCCTATCTGAAGACACTTGTTTGCATTTGGACTATACTGCAGAAGATATTTGTTACCTAAGCACTTTTTTTTGTGGGAGGAACCACAAAACCTTGCAAAATTTCTAAACAAAAATATTTGCTTTCACAAAACTCCATAAACTTCAAATTCCAATTAAAAAAAAAACCAAAACACCTCCATGGCCCAGGACTGGATGCCAAATGGTGGTTAAAACAATGCAAGCTAAAAGAAAGCTATCTTAAACAACAGCAATTGTTTTCAGTATTTTTTAGAACCTAAATATCCTGAGTATCTTTTGATGAGGTTACCTGAATTTGTCCTCTGAAAATATGAAGATAAAAAGAAAGTACATAAAAAAATAGAGTATATACATTAACTCACTGTATCCTATGTTTTGGAGAAAACTGTTGTGTACTGCAAAGTATCACAGAGCTTCCCTTCAAAGGAAGCTGAATTTGTAAATATTCTTCAGCTCAGCATATCACAGTAATTTTATTCATTTTTTAAGCATCCATTACATTGCAGTGCTTTGGTCCTTTATCAGGACTACTGATTGTTCAACCAGAATAACATGGTTTTGGAAGCAGTGAGCACTGACTTCTCTAAACATCATCAGGCACTTATATTTTTACAACATAAAAGCTATGGAACAGATTCTTACAGAAATGAAGTCTATTACAGTATATAATTGACACAAAAATATTATCAAGGCCTATCTGTCCAATACAATTACAAAGCTATAACTTTTATTTTACACAGCTGTGGTAGTGCTGGTTGAATTAGGCACAAATTTTTGTAGGATTATCACACCAAACTATTGCTGAATTACAAACTCTTCGGTTTTTAATTTCTTACCAGTATTTCACCCCCTCCCACACCCGATCCCATCCCTCAAGTTCTTTAAAAAAACCTGTATTCTTCTTTGTTCAAGCCTTTTTCTCAGTCAGTTACAAGTGAAGAGTGCTGGCATCTGCCTCTGCTCTTGCAATTTATTAGCAGGCTTGGGATAAAGCACTTTGGGTTAAAGCAACTTGATTACTCACTGCTACAAAAATTCCAGCCATACTTTTTAATTCCTCTGCTCAGCTGATTTTTTCATAGGATACAGTTCTAACTTTGTTCCAGTCTATACAGCTCTGGAATTTTCCCCACCTTCCTGCCTTTCACCACCCCTTCGTTTTGGGAATGAGCAGCCAGTTGATATTACAGGTGACTGGCACACGTGAAAAACAAGTCTACTTAAATCTTACCTATTTGATTATCAAATTCCAAACACGATGGAAAATGTCCAAGTAAAATAATACTATATTTTTATAATGTATCTTTTATACTAAATTCAATTTAGGACTGTTAGCGACATTGTCCTTTAATTTCTGCAAAGGGCTATTTTTATCCAGCAAATGCATGTGGCAGAGGCAGCAGGAATAAAATACAGGGCTAATAATGATATTAAGAGATTTAGACTTTAAGGAGTCAAGTCAATTTTCATCCTGATTGATCATAATCAAATACAATAATTGCCAGCTAAAATACCACTCCAAGAGAGCACAATGCTGTAAGCCAGCATCAGAACAGCTCACCTTCAGCCTTCCTCCTTACTGATGCTAACAGAGCTACTTTCACAAACTGAGGCTTTGCATGAAAGTCCTAAATCACAAGCAAACAAATATGGAAATGGGAAATTACTTTGTTAAAACAATCCTGCACATTACAGCCTGACACTTTTCTGATAATCCCCAACGTTGAGGACAGCGTGCATTCCAAGCAGTAACAAGGAAAGGTAATGAGGTTTTAGTTTTAGTAAGCCCTTCTTGGCACTTCCTGTGAGCCTGATTTCCTGTCACAAAGCAGCCACCTTTAATGTCACAAAAATTTATTGGCTGCGTCTCAGTTAACTGTTCTGGCAGTTTTTATACTGGCATTTGAAATATCAGATAAGTATTTCAAGGAAGGAAGGAGAAAGAAAGTTGCACCTATTTTTTTCAGATCTTTTCTTCCTTCTGTTTTGCCAGGAATAATGACCTTATAGCTGGAAGTACAGAAAATTTTGGATCTTCACTTCAGATATCCTGATGTACATTTTAGGTCTGTTTTGGGGCAACCAAAACCAAAATTCTAGTTATTGATTGCTGGCATGAATTTTATTCAACTTTTAGACACTAATCTGCTACACCAGACCCATGCAAAATGGTTCAAGTTCATAAAGGTCCATCAGGAGAAAGAAAACCCTCTCTGGTGCCTTATTCAGACTTAACAAGTAGAAATTCTTCAGACCAGCAATGAAAATTATCAGTTCAGCACACATGGTACCTGAATGATGAAAATATGTGTTTATATTATGACACAGTTACATCTGTGCAATAAATACTGTCATAACTAGTGTCTGATATTTAGTGATTATCAGAACTATCCTTATTTTCAGAATCACAATAATAAAATAAATTCCAATAAGTAATTACTTTTATTTGCCTAATTTTATAGTCAACTTACTGTAGATATCCATCAGAATACCTTTTAATATTTTTTCTGTTTTTATCTTTTGACAATGAACAATCATGTCTTTTTAATGATTTTATGAAAATGTAAAACTAATTATAGATAGTAATTTATAGTTAGGTATCCATAATTATATCTAAGTGTCCCTGAGTATAGCTATAAGACAGAAGGAAAATGAGAAATGTATAGTTTATCTATACACATAATACAGGCAAAATAAATACAGGGTAGTCATTTTATATTATCCTTTTGATCTATAGGCTACCAGTGGAAGACATAATCTTTTATTTATATTATGTGAGGTAAAATTTTGAAACAGGATTTTCTGTGTCTATCTTCCTGCTCACTTCATAATTAAGCCTGCAGGGCTGCATGGTTTATTTTTTAATGCTGCACTTGTCAATTTCTGTTATCACTAATTTAAAGTTCACAGCTACATATATCATAAAAATATGAGGGCAAAACAATTTATATTAAAAAACGTTCTGAGTTGAGGGGGTGGCTAACTTTTCCTGTGTGCTCTCCTGAAGATTTCATTTCAAACTGTTCTGAATTACAAAGCCAGAAAGGAAGTACAAAGCTCTAGTGCTCTTTCCTCTACACCTCCATATCTTCCCCCCCTCCATCTTTCACCATTTATGCATATATGAGATAGTTTTTTACCTTCATTAGTATGTTAGCCTTTTTAATTTAGCTCCATACTTGCTAATACAGTCGGTCCTACCAAGATCAACTATGACACACACTATGAAGAAAAAGCATCTCTTATTTTATACAAAACATTACAAGGTCAGATCAGTGTCTTTCATCTCTTCCCACCTTCACCAGACTGAACAATAGGCAGCAATAATCCTGTGATATCCACAACTAATTTATCCAGCAAGAAGACAGGTAGCACTCTGAACCACACTTCTGCCTGAATAGGTGCAGTAAATAAGCAGCTTAATGGTAGCCTTTCAGGCAGGAGGGCAACATATCACAGCATGGCATTTTTATAATCTTCTTGGCATGCCTACAGCCAAGAGCACATAGCTGAGCGTATGTTCCCTCTTCTGTCGGGCTTAGGATGCATGTAATCGTTAGATTGTGACACATTGTGCCTTTAAGCAAGTTTAACTGTTTTATATCCCCTCTGATCTACAGCTTTGTACATCTGTTAAGTTGCCTCTTAAACTTCAGTCAGCACATCTGTGGATCTGATCTTTCTGAAGCTCATTGCCTGGCTTGGGTTTTGCATGGTGTTTCTTTGTATCTGTCCACTGTTTATTTGCAAGGAATACCTTTTGTATTAGTGATCTTGCTGAGGTAAAGCAAAAGACCGGAGTTAAATCTAAAGAGGACATCTTCATCAGGCACAGAACTAAATGGGGCACCAGGAACTTATGCCAATAATTTGAATTATAAATTGGTGAAGTGAGTAGGTCTCTTTTCTTTATGTCTGAGCAGAAGGACTATCTTCTAATCCAAAAGACATTTTGCTCCAGAGGCATAAAGGAGCCAATTACCAGACTTCTCCCACAAAGTCCCCTAGGAACACTGATGAAATAGCCCCAATTATGGATAGATGCACTAATTTGCGTGTGCACCGACTACCCTCTTAACCTCCCACTGATGTTGGCCAGCTTTCAGATATTTATTGCACGTCAACCAGTCTCTCAACATTTTGTCCTCTAGCACAAAGCAGCCCTGTACCCACCAGCATTCCCCAAAACTATTCACAGAGTCTGATTCAAGTAGCACTGGGTAGAGGATTGAACCAGCAATGCAGAAACCCTCTCTGACTCCTAGAAATACTTGCTGAAGTCTTTCACCAAGGAGGACACAGCCATAATGGCAGCCTGAAGATCTCTGTAGAAAGGCAGATACTAAAATTTACTTTATAGCACTGTGGTATTTTTCTGTGCTACATTATGCAGTGAAAGCCTTCATAGAAATTACAGGCATACAGGAGGAACATCTGAATGCTTCCCAATATAACAGGACTGAATAATGCAGCAACATTCAGAGATCCCTGCAAGCATAAACTCAAAGTCAGAAGGGTACAGAACAGCTCCTACCATGCAGCCACCAAAATGCAAAGATGCTACAGTAAGCCTTAGACTAAAATAGTTATTTCTGCACATACTTGTCAGCTTGCTTTCTGCATTATACTTTTTCCTTGGGAATCTTTTTCAAGTGTTGGAGGAAGTACTGGAAATAAATAATGTAGAAGATTATGAATACAGAGATTTATTCCTACCTTGCATAAAAAGCTGTGAACTATTATTTTTTCAGTGAAAGTGAATTGTCAGTGAAATTATCATTATGAACTGATAATTAAACAGAAGCCTAGGTCAGCCAACAGCATCAGTGTATGTGTGAATGTAGTTCTTGTCCTACCCCAGTGGTCAGTACAGCTCGTTCTACCCTGACAGAGAGCACAGCAAAGCTTTCACACCAGCAGAGCAGAGAGGTGGCTTCCCCAGCCAAAATTCCTTTGTGCAAAATCTTTCCTACACTGACATCAAGAACTAAAGTTCCCCATTATCCTTTAGTAAGATAAGAGAAACTCAGGCATTAAATATCTGTTTTATTGCAGTAGTTGCTTTTGAGTTACTACCCAGATACAGTTACAGTTTTTAGTTACTGTTGTACCAAGATGTCAGTAGAGATCACAGAACTATTAGCTAAAAATCCAAAACAAAACGAGAAAAAATATATTAAGCTACATGAACTGCTTTTTGATTATTTTTACAGCTGGGATTTTATCCATTATAAAAATATCTGCACTTCAATCCTAGTGGCCCTAGAATTGAAATAGAAGCCTTCAGATTAGGCAAAATCAAACGAGACCAAAAGCAAGTCTGTGACGAAGTTGAGTGTTTCTTAGAATTACTCTGATGCAACAGTTCATTATCTAAAGGTGAGCACACTGCTAGAGAGGACAAAAAGGAGAGGCTTCTGCCTAGGTCTCCTCCCTGTGATCCTTTCATCCACTTTCCCCAACCAGACAAATATGAACACTTGATTCATAAGCATCACTGGATGGTTCAGGAGTGCCATGACCACCTTTTCCCAACACAGGCACTCAGCTGCCAAGTTTGCCTCTTTCAGTTGCTGCTGTTTTAACACTTTGTTACCCATGAGTTTCCTCTTTTCTTCATTGACAAAGCCCTGCTCTTCCCAAAAAGATGCCCTATGTTCAACTATGATGAATTTTCCAGAACAGTGAGAACAGACTTCTTAGTGCAGCATCATTACCCCTTTGCTTGGCAGAGAAGTAGAGAAGAGCTTGTCTGAGCTGGCAACCATCAAGCTTTACAGTCTAACAAGTTCCACTACTATAATGAAAATCCAAAGACCTGGAAACAATATACAGAGCTTCCCTGACTAATTTTATTATGCAGACACACTTAATAGCTCCTGTTACAATCACATTTATAGCAGGAAAACAGTATTGGATTGTGACTATCACACTAAATCGACATGGATTATCAGTCATTAAAAAGGAACAGAATTAGCAGCAAGCAGTAATATTTTACACTTATCAAATCTACAGCTGGTCAAGGTTCATTACAATACTGTGCAATAAAGTCAGGAAGCATTGGCTCATTCTACAGAACATTTAAATCTCTATTGTATTTGTGTAGGATATAATTTCTGATAGCAATAAAGCCTAATAAAAGTTACACCCCGATGAATAAAGTGTTAATAAATTGACCCAAGACATTTAAATGGCTAATTATATTTGAGATAAAGAAGAATTCACTTGTTTCTGTAGATTGTTTGAAGCTGTACTCTAACCAGCTAACTAACCAACTACAGAATTATTTTATATAAATATATCTCTGGGATATAAAATATTAATATTTCTAGCTCCTTTTCCAATAGATTAATAATTAATCAGAATTTCCTAACACATTTCCTATTCATCAAAAGACTCATACCTCTCCTTAAAATGTCCAAGCTTTGCATAACTTAGCTTTAACTATTCCCTAGATTTTATTTTAAAAGTCTTTGCACCAACTACACTTAGCTTTTCAATGGGCCCTTTCAGTAATAAAAAGAGGCACTTCATCATAAAATAATAGTGCCTTATTACAATGCTAATAATGGTATTACAAAATGTATATAAAAAGACAGACCAAACAAGCACACTGACCAGGTCAAGGTCCTCATGCAGGATAATTACTGTCATGGGCCTCCCAAGATCCTGGGCCTAAGTCTAAAAGGACATTATCCTTTAAGAATTAATTAAGAGCTACAGTAGAAAATACATACTTCCTTATATAAAAATATCATGTAAATTTAGGAGAATCTCCCTCAGCTCCTACCATCATATCTGCAAATGCTCACATACATCAGGCCCCAGTCCTCAGTCTTTGGGAGGGTTCCAATCCCAGCTCCACAGCTTGCACAGGCATCCAGAGAGGTGTGAGGATCAAGAATCTGTATAACACTTAAGTCCACCAAAAAAGATTTATGAACAGAAGTTAATGAGCAGTAAGGACCTGACAGATTCTTGGGCTGGTTTACTGCATGACTGCACAAACAAACACGTAGTACAAAACCAATCTCTTCCCTTCTTTCAATTCTCAAAGCCCTAGGACTGAACAGACTTTAAAATTGAAAGGCGGGCGAAAGCACCTTCAAGAACATAAGAAAAAATAATCATCATATATTCTGAAATAATATAGTTAAGTCTTTGTGTGACATCATAACTACTAGGCATCAAATGAAATAGAAATATTTTAGTCATACAAAAAATAACTTCCTGTGGATTCCTTACTGAGCTGGTAAATTCTCTATATGTACTAGAGTGGTATGAAAGCCAATCTTTGTCATTCTGTTACACTGATGTTCTAACACACAGTGTTAGACAGAATACCATCTGTCTGCACAGTACATTTTCTAATGCATGGAAAAATCAGCCTGTTTTCTTTAACATTCATGTATTGAAGGAAAATAACACTAGGTAAACACTCTAAGACCCAAACAAGCCACTTAACTGGGGAAAACTGCTTTCTTCATTGAAAACCTTAAAAAAAACCCCCTACATTGTTAACCCTGTCAAATTCTGTTAGATACATATCTTTTATTAGTGATCGTGATAAAAACCAGCTGTTTATATCTAACATAAAAGGATTATGCATATTTTTTAGAAGTAAACATATAAATCACAGCTGACTAAAGTTTAATTTGTAACATTGCCCTTACATAAACCTGTACAGGTATTAAAACTTCACAAAAAGCATACGGCACCCTGCACCGTAAGCCTAAGCCAACTTAACAGATAATGTTTGCAACATCTTGAGCTCCTAGGTCATACAGTTCCTGTGCAACTGAAGGTTTAGGATTTGATACAGTAAAGGCAAACATTCTGGAACTACAGTTACTGCTACTGAAATGAGATAGTATTCCTACATTTTCTACAGTTCCACACAAAAAGTCTGATTCAGCGTTCAAGAGCAAATGCTTATCTTGCTAAGAAAATCACACTGTGAAACATCCAATTGATACTGCTGTTGTTAAACAGAATCTGAAGTGTCAATAGCTGCAAAACCAGTATTTACTTTTTCCCCTTTGATGTTTTTTCAAAATTCTGTACTAAAATCCCAAAAGCCTAAGGGTGTTTGTTCTTATTCAAAATAGCTTCAGTCTCATCAATGTGCTACCTTAATTCTTTGCATGCCCAATTTCCTTCTTAAAAGGTATCTACACTGTGTGTTTTTTAAATGGGTTACCAAGCAGGTGTTAGATTTGAAAAGCAGTACAAAGCAGAGGCCAGCAAGTAAGCTCCCTGGTAACACCCTGTCTGCTGGGAATGGAGGAGGCAGAGGAGCAGGGGTGGCTCAGATGTCTTATCCTCAGTGCTAAACACAAACAGTAGGTTTTAAAAAGCAGATTTTGCCATGACTTTGCATCCTCTTGACTGCCTGCCTCTGGACCTTAGCATCCCCCACCTGTTTGACAGGTATTATAAATCCTTAAGGAAAGGAATTTGAGGAGGTCACTTAAGAGGATTTGGGACTTTCTGAGTTACATACTACTATCTTCTAGAGCAAAGAGTGGAAAAATATTTTCCCCTTTCCCTCCAGGCACGCAGACATGCAAATTACACTGTGCAAAGTATTCAGAAGTGCCCACCTCTTATGAGAAGCCTGAGGGGTTCTCATAAGGGTTTCTCCAGCAGTATTAAACTGTGTGACTCCTAAACTGTATAGAAGATATTCAGTATCATCCAGGTTCATCTCACACATGAAATATCTCACAGAAGCCTGTTTAAATAAGCAGCATGAAATACTATCATAATTTATTTCAAATTTGTTATTTCCCTCTGTTTTTCTTAACCAATGGGTTCCACAGGTTACTACTCCACTTTCATTGTTATTCAGGAAAGGTATGCTATAGAGGTTTGTTTTTTCTGTCACACTGATCTAGCTCAGGACAGAGTAATTCTAGGACTATAAATATCAGTTAAAACATAAAAACTTAGACTCTTGAACTAGCAACTCTTTGAACATCACTGGGACTGTTCATAAAAACACTCACATAACCTGTCCTTTCTTTACCTTGCCAGTAACAGCCATCAGACTGCAGTGTTAAAAACTTATTTGTGTTTTAGAAGCAGAGCCCATGAACATGAAGAGAGTCCCATGAGAAGTGGAGGAATCATCTCTGGGAAGACAGATCAGTTCAGTTCTTGAAAGACAAAATGCAGTAACATTTGTTCAAACATCGCTTTGATCTTTTTGGCTGGAACATTATGAAGTTTTCATTTTTTTTCCCTAAATGTGAAAATATTGTCATTACAGACTGGTTCCTTGAACATGGAGAATACTGAGAACCCCAGCTTACAAAGATCTGTGGTTACTAGAATTTCAAACCATTCATTTGCACTTAAGTCAATCTCTGGCAAAATCGGGGAGTTTTGTATGTTCAATTTATCTATAGCATTATTTCTTTATTTATTGTAGCTAGCATTTCTCAGCAAGTCTACTACATATCCATACTGAAAATATAAATTACTGATGGGTATTTATGTCCTGAATTCATTCTCTAGAGATTTTTTTAAGTAACCATAGCTGTAGGAATTAAAAAAAAAAAAACAAACAAACATAAAAAAGCATCTTCAAAACCACAGCAGCAGTAATAAATATATGAAATGCAGAGAGAAGCACTATTAGACAGTGGAGGAATCTTCTCTTAAAGAGAAGCCAGACTTAAGTTCCTTCAAACTTAACCTACTCAAAAGTGTCAGACTGCCTTCTGGTGCCACCTCAGCAGAAAAGCAGAAATATTTTGTCCCCGCAGAAAGCATCTTCACACAGTCTTTAGTCCAAGTTTGCATCTGTAACTGATCTTGTGCAGCATTTTCTGTGGAGTGTTAGCCCATGCCTGTGGGCATGCATTCATGACCATTCTTGATTACAAAGGCAGTTCAAGGTGAACGTCGTGTGGAAGAAAGGGACTAGCTGCTAGCTTAAAAAATTGTGCTCCAACATGCAGGGGTTTTGCATAGATTGTCACAGAAAAAGCTCAAACAGCTGCCAAAACTGAAACTCAGCAAAGTAAAGAGTGTTTCTCCATGTGGAAATGCTGGTCAGCAGGAAGATGGACCCTTACAGAACCACAGATTTGCATTATATTCTTACACAAAAATCCTCACTTGTGGCCAGGTTGAATCAATAGCTCCCCCTGTTGAAAAGAACTTGATGGTTACTTCCAGAAAACTCCTAAAACACTTCAGATAGGGCAGTTTATAGCAGCAAAGATCCATTGTTTTAGTGCTGCACAGCTGTCCCACCAGAATCAAGTATGTTCTTAAAAGCAGATGTGTTGTTAGACAAAGCACTCTCCATGAACAGCACTACAGTCATAAGAGACCTAGAACTACTTACAGGCCTTTGAACCACACATTGTCAGGGATTTGATTTGATGCCAGCTGGGGATGAAGACACATGCCTTATTTCTAACTTGCTTCAGCTCTGGGGAATCATAAATTGTAGTTGAGCAACATAGAATAGAAAACAAAAAAAAGCAGCAACAAACAGATTAGTGGAAAACAAAAACAAAGACTCAAATCAGAAAAATGCATAGCCTGAATGGGCAAATAGTGCCATCCTGGTGAGTGAGGAACAAAATAAGAACAGATAAAAGAAATATTACTAATCAAACATGCACCAGCTAGGCAAAAATCTTTGAATTATAATGGAGTTAGAGGAGAAAATAGGCAAGGGACAAAATAAAGCTTTAAATGGAACCATCTTTATGCAAATGAACTATTGCAACAGCCAGTTTCCTTCAATTCCACCCATCACATCTTGGCATTGTAACACTGCCTTGCACAGATCTACCATGAATATAATACAAGTCCAGACTGTGAGAATACATATTTGCCCTGATGGAGTGTGGCCTCTGGGTGTAACAGAAGAAAACTCTCTCTGAGGAGGCATGAGGGAATGGCAGAACACTGCTAGTACTCCTCAGCACACAACTTTGCAAATACCAAAACAGCAAACTGGAAACATGCACAATATTTCATCATCAAGTTTACAAGAATAACAACTGCTCTTTCTGTCCTAATTAATCTAAACCTCAGTAAAAGCAAGACTGTAACTCAATGTCCCTTCACCATCCCTACTTGCAGTTTTCCTCTGAGCAGGAATCAGACTGTGCAAAGACACAGAGAGAGCTTACTGAATTCTCAAGGACAGACCATTCTCCCAGATTAAACAATACTCACTCTCTGTCAAAAGTGCAGCTTCAAAACCACCAAAGCATGAGGAGAGTGAGGTGTGCTGCTTAGACCTTTTTGTGCATGACAGGATAAAATGCAAGACTTCTCTGCCTAAAGCAATCCAGATAATGAAATAATCTTTAATCTTTGTCCCTTCAAGGCACTCTCAACACCTGTTATCCTTGGTACTGTCACAGGCAAAAAAGGTGTGTGAATTTATCTCAAGGCTGGTAATTATTTCAGCTAATTACTCATTTGGATGGGGGGTGATTACCAATGCTCCTTCAGGTGCAACACTGGTCACTTTTACTCTAGCTGATGTTTCTCAAAGCAGGAGAGCTGCTGTTCTCCCCTTCTCCATTCTTACAGGAAGATGAATTCCCATGCTACTTAAAATCAGTACTACAGTGAAATAGCCTGGCCAAGGGGTTAAACCCAACTCTTCAGCAATTCATTTTATAATAAAACATTACTGACTTCAGTCAACCTTATTATATGCAGCAACATCTCAGTGTTCAGTATGTTCCTGGATGATTATTTTTATTTTACCCCATTCCCAACCCACCCTTTTTTCAATCCAGAATCACCTTCCCGTCTAGAAATATGATCCAGATCTCCAATTAATGTGTTTTAATTTGACTTTTTGCTTCCTAAATCACCGCCAGTTGCAAATCACAAATACTCATGATAAACTGAAATACCTGCTGGGATCAGGCATTTGAGTGCAGCTCTTCTAAGGCACAAAATATGAGAAATTCAGTTTTAGGAGTCAAAGATGCCAAGACAATGCCTTTTCCTCCTAGCTTCAAAACTCAGACAAAAAATCCTTTCCAGGCCCTTCCTGGAACCATATGCTAAAACCAACCCAGTTGTTTTCTCAGTGTGATGAATAGCTCAGACAGCTTCTCCTCCACTACAAGCTGTGTTTTCAGGAAGTGCTTTACCTCTATCCTCCCAGGAAAATATTGAGAAAGTGGCTCTCAGCCTTGAGGCAGGGTGAAAGTATATAGCTACATTTTAGTGTGGAGACTACTTATCTGCCTCAGCTCCTAATTTCCAATTTGCAGCAGCTCAGATGAGTCAGTAGTTGTTACACCCATACCCAAATAGAGTTCAGTTCAACCACAGAAGTAGTTATGAGGACAGACACTCATTTCTGAAAGGCAATGTTTAGTTTGGGGCCTGATGGAAGATGTTCTGTTCCCAAGCTCTTAAATTCTGGTGGATGCAACATTGAATCCAGACTCTGGAACGACCAAGGAAGAGTGCAGGAGTTTTCCCAGTTTTTATACTCCCTGATACTGTAGGAAAATTCAAAGATCCATCCAATGCAACCACAGCAAAATCCTCTTCCTTCACCTTTTATACTGGGAGACTGTTTTCCTCTCTCTTCCCTCTCTGTGACAGAGAAGGACAGGTGAAGTATCAACCCTATCAAGCTCTTAAATCAACCCTGCTTCCAAAGGTTTCACTCAGGTGGAATTATTCAGTGCTCTTGTGTGTTTATTGCAGGTATTGGTATTACTGGAGGTACACCTGCCTTTTGTTGAGGCATGAGTATAAATAAGTCAGTCAGTTGAAGGTCACAAGCCTCCTTTTCCAGGCCATAACAGCTGGAGGCTAAAGAAACTGGGTGGGAATACCCAGGGCCCAAGCAGGGAAACTACTCAACAGCCAGCTAGTATTCAATCAGGACACAGCTAACATTCAACAAAAGAAAGGCAACAGCAACAGTGGTTCTGCTCAGCTTGAATTTCCATTCATCTGTCTGGACAGCACAGCAGCCCAGGTCCTTCAGCACTGATCTTCTCCACAGTAGGTCAAGCTTTTTAAAATTTCTCTCTCATAAAGAGAAATAAAAAAATATATTCCCCGTTTCTGAGAGAAATCACCTTAAAGTTTTGTTCAAAATAATAATAAAAATATTTTTTTTTTAAGAAACAACTTGGAAATAGGAAAAACAGATTTTTATTTGTCTTTAGTTTTCTAAATGTTAAATTACATAAAACTACTGTACTATAAACCAATCATTTTAATGCACGATATACCACATTGCTTTGATTTTCCTTTTTAATACTCACCACTCAAAGACTGCTTCAGGTTCTTAAATAATTGGGAAGACAACTGTAGCCTCTCAGAATCCAGTGGTCATTAGCAGCTAAAGATTCTAAAGAGCTGCACTGCTTCAAGCAGCAGAATGGTTTTATACTCTTAAAGAGGCAATTAATACTTCTCTATTGTTTTGTTCTCATCAGTTTGAGAACTGTCTGTGCTTTGGCAGAGGGCATTATTTATGGTCTAGTTTGCTATCAGGTGGGATTCTTTACTGGCTGATTGATGTCTTCTGACATGTCTCTTACAGAAGGGATACAATATGGGAAAAAAGAAAAGTAGCAAACAGTCTGTAGGCTCCAGTTCTCCCCGTAAAAGAAGAAAGTCCTTTGAGAGTCATCAATCAGTAGCACATTCCCTCATCATTAGCATCAGTACTACATTCTCTGCAGCACCTTGTTTTGCCTGGAGGATAAATTGTAGAAGGTTGGGATTCTTTATAATATATTTAGGTCATCAATATTATACTAACATCACCACATTTCTCTTCAGGACATGACCTAAAAAAATTATCCCTGCTCTCCCCATCTTTCCTGCTCACCTCCTGACCACACCACAGGAATTCCTCTTTTCCTGCTTACTTCCTACAGCATAGATTCATGGACATTTGATCCTCTGGCTATTCTTCCCATAATGCTAAACAGTCATCTCTTAGCTTGTAATGGTTCTGATCTTGTTCTTCATGCTATCTGGTCAAACTGGAGTCAACTGTGGCCACTGCCATCAGTATCTGACCCTTTCCTCAAGAAATTCTCTCCAACCTAGAGTGCCTAGAGTATTCCTAGGGACTCTCAAGCCCTTCCTTTAATTGTTATCCTTAATCTGGTCTCCTTTCTGCTCATCTCCCCCAGAAGAAGTATCTTGAAACATACAAGGGAAAGGTCTATTTATTCCTTGCCAGGAAACCTGCTTTATCTTTTCTGATCTCACAACTGCAGACATCATAGGCTTACATTTCCAGTGCCTTACTGCCTTTTCCTTGCTTTAATTTTTTTATTAATAAGCTGGGAGAATTTTGTGGAATCTTGTCCCCCAGTATAAAGCTTGCTTTTTCTGTATCTCACCTCAGAAATTGCTCCTTTGGTGTTTTTTAGCTATCACAGATTTGGTAGGTGTCTTTTTTAATCTGTTCTTTCTTTGAATGTCACCTTACTCTTATTGGTCAGAGTATTAACCAGACAGTACACTTATCAAAAAAGCTTTGTGTAAAAAGAATCATAGAATCATAGAATTAGCCGGGTTGGAAGGGACCTCAGAGATCATCTAGTCCAACCCTAATAACTTGTCATGGGCCACAGCTCAAATATAAGTGTGAACGAAAGAGGGAGGCACCTGCTTATGGAAGATATGGTAACGCCTCTGTAGAGACAACCAGGTGAACACCATCAGGTGTTGCCAGTCAGGAGGAGGAAGGCAGGCGCTCCTGTTAAGCCCACCTGTGCCCAGTTAGGGCTGGTCCCAACTGCACATGAGCAGAACTGGGGGACCAATAAGAGGTGGGCTCCTAGAGAAGAATTCGATACAAGAATAGTAAGATTCTGCTTAGGTTTTCCTTTTTGAATAAAAGAAACCAATCTTAAGAGAAAAGAGAAAACACTTAAAAAACCCCATTCTAGATTACTACACAAGATCTTAACTGATGACTGTATATTCAACATGCTAATTATTTCTGCTATAGATTTTAAATTATGAGATTTAGAATCATAGAATTGGCTGGGTTGGAAGGGACCTCAGAGATCATCAAGTCCAACCCTTGACCCACTGCTGCGGTTCCCAGCCCATGGCACTGAGTGCCACATCCAGTCTCTTTTTAAATGTCTCCAGGGACAGAGAATCCACCACCTCACCGGGCAGTCCATTCCAATGCCTGATCACCCTCTCCATAAAGAAATTCTTTCTAATATCTACCCTAAATCTCCCCTGGCACAACCTAAGACTGTGTCCTCTTGTCTTGTTGAAAGTCGTCTGGGAAAAGAGATCAACTCCCACCTGGCTACAGCCTCCTTTCAGGGAGTTGTAGAGGGTGATGAGGTCTCCCCTGAGCCTCCTCTTCTTCAGGCTGAACAGCCCCAGCTCCCTCAGCCTCTCCTCATAGGATCTGTGCTCGAGTCCCTTCACCAGCCTGGTTGCCCTCCTTTGGACAGAACTGATTTCACAGAACTGATTTCCTGACTTCTAAATTATTACAGTAGCAAAAAGTATAAGTATTAAATCAAGCCGGTACATGAAAAATATGAACAACTTCTGATACTAGCTCTTACCATTGAAGAAATTCTATGACATATGTAAAAGCCCTATTATCAAAGTTATAACCCCCATCTCTCGAGATGCCCTATAACATGGAGGTGCATGAGGTGCACTTGTATCAGATGGTAACTGCAATAAATTGATTTACACCCAGAGAAAACAATGCAGCAATATTGTCTGTATATCTAAAGACAACATTTAAAGTAGATGGTCTCAGTTTCTTGAGCCTAGTAGCAACATATTCCTTTTCTACCTACAGTGCTGCTCCTCAGAAGCACTCTGTATTCTTGAACATCAGTTGAATACACCCCTCAAGATTACCTTCAGCACTTGAGAAATTTTACTCTTTCTTTCCATAACCCTTTTCTTGGCTTTGCATTTCCTTGCAGTCTTACTCCGTTTCAACTTCAGTTTAACAAAGTAGATGAATGAGAAAAAGCTGGGGTTTCAAGTACAAGAACAATTTTTAAGTTCCTGCTTAGGACTCAAAAGTTTTTATCCCATTGTATCACACAGAACAAAAAGGACTCTTTAAGAGATTTATGAAACTAATGAGGCTTTCTCCCCACAAAACAAAAACCTAAGAGTACAAAACAGGTGAAAGCAAAGGTTCATCTTCTTTTTTAAATGCACCACTATTCCAAAGGCCAAGTGTATCTAACCAAGACATTGCAAAAGGTATTCTTAGGATTAGGTGATTTTTCAGGAGAGAAAAATGAAGTTTTTGTCTTGTTTTTTGGCTAATAAAAGGCATTTAAAATCGTAAAAGCACAAGACTCCAAGTAAATAATGACACTCATCTCAAACAGGCCTTTACTTTGGAAATTGATCCTGGTAACCCACAGTTAAAAGCAACTGTAAACCACAGACAGCCACAGAGCACTGGAAGAGGAGGAGTGTAAGCAAACACCATCATTCCTTTGCTCTTAAAGCCAAGTCATAACCATACACTCATGATACCACAAAAATGGTTTAAAAACAGATATTCCACTTTTTTGCTTACACTAATTTTTACTAAAAACAGAGATAGGCTGTGATGGTGTTATATTTCAAAACTCAGCACTAACAGGGATAGTAAGATGATTTAAGCAGATATTTTCACATATTCAATGGGGCTTTTTTACTCAACCTGTCACACTTCCAGTATTCGACCTTCAGCTTGTCAAACTTGGGTTCCTTTTTTCTTTTTGGATATTCATTATGGTGCTTCTGTCCCTGGATATCTGTTTTCCTCACAATCTTTCACTTAAATCCCATTTTCTTTTTCTAACCAGCATGTAAACAAAAACATTGAGCTACTAAGAATGAATCTGTATTACTTTGCCACTTTGTATGGAATGACTCCAACACGTAAACAAATCTAAGATCACTATTACAGCACAACAACAGTAAAAGAGGCAGTACCTGACCTGACTTTATTCACTTGACTGGACAAATAATATTCTGTAATTTACTTGTATTCTGAAGCCAGATTTTGCTGTGACTGACAAACTCATATTCAAGAAAAAAAAGCTGCCTGTTTAAAAACATTTGTGCAAGACAGAACACTGAAAACCTCACGCAGCGCAACCTGGTAACAGGATCCACGTGTATTACAGACAGAAAATACTTCAACAACTTTAATGTGTCCTTTCCCAGTGTAATGGCTTGATGCATAAAAATTAATGTTTTTCTTCAACATGATCCCTCAGCTCCTTACTTGAAGATTTCAACTCATTTTGTGACACATGATGAAGCATCTTCCCTGTTATAATGTGACAATGGCACTACTGAGCACAACAATTTGAGTCTGAATATGCCACTGCAAGACAGAAAAAAATCTGAAGAGGCAATTCCACCTAGAACTACACAGCAGATGCATAAGAAAGAGAAAGAAGAATGATTAAACATGCATTAGCTCAGTCTGAAAAACAATGCTCTTGACAAAAGAACCCCCAGTGCATCTGGTAAAAGGGGAGCAGCACTAAGATTAGCTGAATGATAGATAGGCAAAGAATTTGAGTGGTTCTGATACAGTGTCTTTGAAATACTTGAGATGTAAATGTGTCTATTCAGACAAAGTCAACTTTAAAATAATTTCACTATAAAATAAATCACTTCTGAAAAGTCCAGAAAAAAAAAATTCCTAACTAATTAGCTCAAGTATTAAATTTGGCATGTGGAATAACCAAAAACAAATGACCCACATGCTTTTATATCAAATAAATCAACATGCAACACACTGAACATCACACACACACATCTGCTTTTTTTTACCCCTACAGTGTGGTTACCCTTAACTCTGGAGTGCAGTTTTATAAACTGTCCTTAAATTATTTATTGCCTCATATCACCTCACGACACATCATTTCTCCTGCAGCTTGTATGTTTGATCTCAACTCCTGATCAGAAAAAAATCCTAATCCCAAAAAACAGCAGCTAGTGAGATGTGATTCAATCCAGGTCACACCCCTAATAATTAATGTCTTCAGAGAGATATAGCTGCTTGTATCTTTTATTTTGGATGGACTGATCTTGCCTTATGAAGTACATTTAGAGAGACTGCTCACAGGGATACATAAATCAAATATAGAAATTTAAAAAAAAAAATGTGTATTTGACACATTAAAACCCACATTATTTTTTTCTCCAGGTCCCATATCTGCTATGTTCCAAAAATAAACCCCACATTCAATCTCCTCTGCTAAAGAGTTTGAAACTACAAGACCATTCTCTGTAGTGCAAAATTTCAGGAGAACCTGTATGCAGCCACATGAAAGGACCAATCCCTTAATCTTTATTTCTACATTTGAGAGGAGCTAACCATAACCATCACTTGTACACTGGTTCCTCACCTATCTGCTAGCTGCCTTATTACTGTTTGTCAACCTTCATCAAAGTCTCTGGACTCAGAAGAGAAAACACTGCTAACTGCTGAACCAAGTTAACTGTTTCTTCACAGGCTCACAATTAAATCAATAATTTTTAAAGAATCAAATTGGGGAAGACACCTGCTTTAATAACATATTCTAATGAGTTTCAAAGATCTAAAATACAAAATTTTGATAAAAGCAAAACCTGAAAATCTTCCTGCTGCTCCAAATCTGTAGTGTACTTAGCACAGAGTCACAGTGAGTACCCTCGTGAGTACAGGGAAGCAGAACCATGCAGATTCCCAGCCCAATTCATTAGCAAGTTCTGCATCATTTACTTGTGTTTTCTACAGAATCAGTTTGCAAAAAGCGTGGGAGATTTCAGGAGTGATGAAACACCACAGGTATCCTGGGTCTGCTGCAATGTATGAATGCCCAGCACCCTGGTGTGTCTCACAGGGATGCATAGCCCAAAGAAGGCAATCTGAACTGATGAAGATATTCCTGAGGGAACTCTTCATTAAATCCTAGCCATTTATAACACTAACTCATTACAAGAAATTATTACCATAGCAACCACTGCACACCATGCCTTTGCTGCATGAACAGCAGTGTGTCAGCTTGGTGCAGGAAGTGGGAAGGAAACAAGCCAAACCAAAAACTTCTGGAGAGGTTTAGCATAGTCAGTCACAATTCAGTTATATTTCCCTGAATTTTGTTTTTAACAAAAGGACACATACTAAGTGTACTGTTTCAAGCAAATAGCAAACATTTCAAAATGTATAAGTGCAACACAGCTTTGTACCAAAGCCCGTTGGTGCTCTTACTTAAAATTGCACCTTACATACTCCAGTCATCTGATTTCATTTAAGATGCAAAGTTAAACTGTGCTGCTAGAGGAAGTCTTGAGAAACTTCTCGGGCTTTCTTGGGTTTTTTCCCCTCTGTAACAGAACTCCTGTGTAATTCCATTTTAACCTAGACCCTCAGAAGACATTTAGATGCTTAAGTCCCTGTACTTAGGTACTTAGGACCCAGTTACACGAAACAAAATGCATTTCATTCATAAAGATGGCAATGTCACTGCCCAAGCTGCTTTACTGCAAATGTCCTATGCACTGTCACATGCTCAGGTGCTCAGAGTTTGATAAAGAAGCCAAAGAGTTGTTGTTTATCAAACAACAGTTTGATAAAGAAGCCAAAGAGTTGAACAGGAGTCAGACGGGGGGAGCTAAGATCTAGACAAGACATCTTCAACAATGCGAAAAACATAAGTAGAGATAAACTGGCAATATCTGTTGCTTTAAGCTAGCTTAGCCATCATTATCAAAGATCCCTTTATGCTCCTATGGGACTCACCAAGAGCTTTTTTTATTACCTCCAAAGGCCCAGAATCGGTTTCCGCTGGATGGGATTTTGAAGGCTGCAGGACCAACTGTGAAAGGACAAGCTCTAATAACTTGTGAGACATTTAAAGTATCCAGAGAAACCTGGACAGTTCTGGAAAGCCAGGTAAGCATGCAGTCTGCTGGTTTAATGCCTAATTATCTCAGAATTGCTAACAAGACCCAGGATTTGTGAGGATGGTGTTTATCACCTGCACAAATAAGTAGAACTGCTCAGCTGAAGGTTGTCCAGCCAGTTCTTATATTTGACAACTATGAGGCTTACCTACAAAGTAAGGTTAGCAAAATAACTTTGGAGGTTCTGGCCCCCAAAGGCCTGAAAGAGTGCATTGCATAAGGAAGTCTTATAATATTAATTACTGATTTAAATGAGCTGTAAAGCAAAAGGATTTGCCCACTTCTGAGCTCCTCCCACTTGCCAAGCTTTCACTTCCTTTCTTCAGAGAAAAATCACTATTATTTTACTTTACAGGATTAAAAACTGCAAGAAAGTGAAACCCTTGGGGCTGGGAGCCTTGGACTTTAAAGGACTCTGTAATGAACTGTTTCATGGTAGTTAATCACTTTAATCATCCTTCCTTTCCTCAATATAAGTTTCCCTGTCTGTACTCTCCCAGTACTCTCCAATCCTTCTCTGATACAATGCCCAGAAGGTTAGAGTGTGCTTCAGCACTGGAACATTGGTCTGAGCAAAGGACAAAAATCCCTTACTCTTCTGGCTGGCTTTTTTTCCACATGCCTTCCAGGGTGATCACCACATTTTAACTCCAGCACCATGCAGAACTTGCTTTTGCTAACAATTACACTAAGATCATACTGCATTGCTTTTCAGTCATTAACCTTCCAATTTGTATCTAGGTTTTTCAGTTAAATTTCACAAAGGTAATACCTTTTGAAAACTTTGGATGAAATCCTGGACTTCTTTCATGAACATAACTCTCCTTACTTTGGAAAAAGAAGTTTGGCAGAAAAAGACAGAAAAAGGGATTTGACACCCAGTCTCATGGTTTGGGCAAAGACAGAGAAAGGAGAAAATGCCTTATGTGTTTTGATCTGTCTATCTCACTGAAAAAGGAGATGAGACTCCCAGTCAGATGCTACATACACCTACCCAAATTTGACCATCAGTGCTTTTCTGCATTGGAAGGAAGGATTCCTGGCAGTAGTGAAAGCTTATTGGCCTGGTTTGGCATATTCGAGACCTTTCCCTTCTGGAGTGCTTGGTTTGTGCACAATTATAAAGCATGAGATTTCAAGCATTTCTTGGTATTAAAAAAATTATTAACACCTCGTCTGTTTATAAGTTAGTGACACTTTGAGGGGCTGTTATTTTTTAAATGTGTTTCTTTTAAAAACTCTTGTCTACCTTCCTGTTTGGAATTTGACTTAGTTTATTATCCCATTAGAATAAGTTCATCAGTACACAGCACTGAAGAGAAGCTATTTCTGTCCAGAAGCTGCAAACTATCTGTTCACATAGAAATAAACACTGGACCTTACAGCAACATCTCATGCCTTCACAGCCCCTTCTTCCCCCTGCCTGTGCTTCTTGCAAACTACTAACAGCAAATGTAAAAGTAATCCTAGTTTTTTATTTGAAGTTATCTCAGCTTTAAGAGAACCTTCCAAAAATGATTGATGCTATGATTTAAACCCACAGGTAACCCCTGAAATCTGCTTTGAATAGCAACAAATGCCTAACAATATCTTGAGCGCTTGTAGCAAAGAAATCTAATCTCTGCACTCCTAAAGGTCAAGATTTTGCTGCCTGGTAACATGGCTCAAGTGTAAATGCTCTGTAATGCTACACTAGGTGATTGCTTTGCTCTCTAGACAATGTCAATTTTGTCCAAGTAGCAGCAGATGTGCCTAGCATTAAGTCAGAATGGTGTCAAGGGCCCTTCTTGAACACTACTGCTTCTCAGAGAAACTGGTACTAAAGCCCTAGTCTATTAAGAACATACCCAAAAGACAGACATTTAAAAATTAAAGGAGGCTGGAGAATCAGGGTGCATTAGAGCTCTAATGTTTCACAGTCAGAAAGCCCCAGAGAAGAAATTCTCTTGTGATACCAATGCACATCCCCAAATTGCAGAAGCTTTCCTAGCTTCTCCACAGCCAGTGCAGCTGAAGTAACTTACACCAGAAAAGTATTTGGCTCCAAATAGTCTTCTTTCCCAACTTCTTCCTCCTGAATTTCCTCAACAAGGTGCTGCTGTTCACACTCTCCTACCCCACAGGGTACCTCTGTATCCCCTGGCTCTTTTACCCAACCTATTTATGCCCCATACTCATGGCAGCTATGAAATCCTACCTGGAACTACTTATTTGAAACAATCCATCATTGTTCTGACCTCTCCAAGCTATAGAGACACCATAATCAAAGACTTCATTACATTAAATGAATGTACTATATGATTATATGTCCAAGAATTAGAAGATCAAGAAAGCACATCCTATTTGCAAATAAATAATTGCCACAGCCCTTTAGTTCCACTTCTGTAATAGAACCATCTCTTATTTCACTCAGCTGAGAATTTTTTGAACTTCACCATGATGCATTATTTCCAGGATGGGGCTTCTCTGAGCTGCAATTCCTGTTTGGGGTGCTTTGTGCTGATTTAGGGCACACACAGACACATCACATCTGTAACATACTTAAAATATCTCGTAGGCTTTTAAGCCCAGTGTCACAGTGGCTGAGGTCTCTACAGAAACACTTTCTGCAGTGTTGATGCATTTCAGACTTCCCCAAGAGCAGGTAACGTTTTCTCTCTCAAACCCAACTTTTCATGGAGGTCAGCAAGCAGCCTTTTGGAAAAGCCCTAGGAGAATCAAAATCTGTTTAGGTGCATAAGTCATTCTGAGGTCACTAAAAAAGGGAAAAAAAAAAACCCCAAAACAGTGTAAAATCCTAGTGCAAACAAGAGAGATTAAAATCAATTACATTGGCTGAGTTTCTGGCTTTAAATCACACGAGTAATTTCACCAGTGCTACCAGAGTAGGCATTCCTGCCAGACCTCACTGTGGGCTTACTCACCTATATCATCCTTCTGAAGTCTTATTTATGGATGCTTGAAAAGCACGAGGCCATACAGCCTCATGCTGGGCATGCTGTCATTAAGCTCTGAATGGCAGCAAATGTAATTTAACTTCTCTGAACAGCATCATTTGGAATAGGCCCAGGAAAACCCAGAATAAAACTAATTTCTAGCAGCATCTGATAACTAAGTATTTACAGAGCTCTTTGTAAACATGCTGCAATTAAAAACATTTAATAGAGTGCAAATCCACTTTACCATATGGCAAATCATCTTCAGTTAAGGCAAGAGAGCCTTAGTGTCTGACAAAGAGGGCAAGGGAGACAGACTGTAAATTCCAAAGACCTGACAGAGAAGGGGCCCCCAAAATAGCTCATCTGTGTTGGAATTATGACTATGACAGAGAAAAAGTAGCTCTAGGCCTCAAATCTTTGCCATGGGATACAAAGACACCTGTAAAAATTCCCTGTGTAGGACCAACATATCTTCCATGAAAAATAATTGCTTTAAGTAGCAGGAAGAGTGAGGTGCAGCATTATCCCAGAACATGACAGCCTGTTAGTGATGTCAAGAACTGCATCAGGAGATTAATTTCCATCTGTGCAAGGCTACCTCTGGAGTTAAAATTTCACATGCAAAGTCAGTATGGAGGAGAAAGGCAAGCAGTGAAATAGCTTCACTTCAAGAAGCTATAGCTGATCCCTGCAGCAAAGCTCTTGGAATCCTTCAGGATCCATTTGGTACAAAGTAAAGAAAAGTGGACTCTAACTGGACTCTTGCTATTGCTCAGAAATACAGGTTTTTTTCTGAACAAAGCACACTTTTGGGTTTTGGGTTTGTTTTTTTGTTTGTTTTTAAGATAGAAAGATTATATGGTGACCAACAGAAAAGATACTCCTCTTCCTTTGATGCCAAGCTGTATGCTGAAGTCCTGCCTGCAGAGTTCTGCTGATTAGAACTCTCTGTACAAAGTCCAATTTTTATGTAGCTTTTACAAGGTATCAAACACTATAGTAGTAAATGGCTCAGAAACACCTGAGTAGTCTTCAGTGGGTTAAATGCTTTCATAACAGGTCAAAACTGAGTGACATTTTTAAGCTTCAATTTGTCTTAAGTGTACCAATATGCAAAACTAATGAGATAATAAATTTTTCCTCCAGTAAATGTGCTAGGTGGAGGATGGAGAACTGGGAGAAGCAAGATGATGAGAGGCTGCCCAAACCCATGAACTTGATTAAACTAATTTAGTCTGCAACAAAGAATAAGACCCATAAAAGCAGAGACATTATTCACTGGGATATGATAATCACACACGATGGCTTCAGTAGCTCTGCCTGCCCAGAATTCAGACTAACCTCATATTTTTACAGTTACAGAAAGAAACTAAAACACAAGGCTGTCTAACAAAAGAGCCACAGGGGTTAACAATTTTTTTTTTAAGGTTCAGTACAATAAAGTGCTCCTGTCACAACCCAAGAATTGTAATTTTCTCGATGTATCATCTCTTTAAAACCATAGGTATGGTCTAGCAATGGCTGCCACTGCACAAATTCTGGCAGCTTGTGTTTGTAGATTGAATGAATTGCTACTCCTACAACTACAGCAAAAATAAAATACAGAGAGCATCATCCTGCCTTAAAGCAACATAATCTAATACTTCGTGTCTGTTACCATGCATCAACAAACACAGAGGAAGACTGAAGGAACAGCAGGCAGATATGGAAGAAACCCAGAGAGCAATGCTTAAGCTGACTGTATCAGTTATGGTCATCAGATACTGAAGCACAAGACTGTCTTTCTGCCAAAATTCTTGAGGTTTTTATTTTTTAAATCCTTACAGCCCCCATCTAGGATTAATCTGACTGGCATTTTCCAACAAGAAAGTATTGGGTTTACTATACATACACACAAAGACACCAGTCTACCAAAATTAAACCTATGCACATGAGATTATTTTGAAAATGCTCTTCTTAAAAAAAGCCGTCTTATTAAAAAAAACCAAAAAACAAAAAAAAGCAAAAAAAAAAAAATTATGAACTGCTTATTTTAAAATTCATTATATTAACAAATAATTGAGAAAATCCAAGTTATACCTAATTAGATTTTCTGTAAACTAAATGCCTACTTTATTTTACTTGAATTTGGGAGTTGATAATAAACATGTCAAATTTATGATGGACTCAAAACTGGCTAACAGGACTATTATGTAAAGTTATAAGCTACAGTAAGTCTAAATCTTGTCAGCAACAGCCTCTAGAAACCTGGAAAGTCCAGGCTGGGCCTCACTTCACCTGTTTAGGGCTTCCTCCAGTCTGGCCAGACATGAGAGAGTACATCTAAAGCGTGGTGTAATTTGGTGTTATCCATATGGTACCCAAGGAGGATGATCAATTCATCAGGACTTGAGACATGTGTAAATTAAATACAAGATAAACAAAGTCCATGTTTGTCTGAAAGTTAATCCACTTTGCCTAAATACTCCAGCATGGGCTCATTCCCATTAATATGGAAACAGGCATGCATCCTCACTGCAACATCATCCTGTGGCACTCTTGCTTTAGGGACAGCCAAGGTATCAAGTCACAAGGAAATCCCAACCAGCCTGAGCCAAATACTTAGGTCTGTAAGTCTGATCATGAGAATTGCTTTTCTGAATTCCCTTCAGCAGACCTGTAAAACCTTCTATGTTTCTTCTGTTTCCTTACTTATTTCTTCTTTGCTTTTCACAGTTCAGGAGTGTAATGGAATTACACAGCATTCTCTTTGTTGGTTCTTTCCCTGTTAGTCAACGCTGGTTTGAGTTTCCTTCTACAACAAGGTTTGTGTGCCTCAAACTTATAATAAAGACAGAGAAAGGAAAGTCCACTAGCTGGCATGGAAACTCAGAGCATGGCAAACCAGATCAGCCCCACATTCTTTTGAATTCTGGTAAATTGGATATGGCAGGATTTTCAAGCTATGGCCTCTGCGACTCAGCTCATTTTTCTTCTAAAAACATAGCATTTTCCCTTTTTTTTTTTTTTTTTTTTTTTTTTTTTTTTTTGTAGTGGGGATGGTTTTCTGAGGATTACATTGAAGGTTGCAAGGTCCTCAGCCTTTAGAAATGGGGGCAAAATACATAAATGACAAAGTTAAGGCAGTAAGACCTTCTGGGGGTAAGGCCAGAATACAGATGCTGCTAGCTGGGGAATGCTATTTGTTAGCCATCACTTCCCCCATCACCCAACACACAGAATTTTGCATTCTTCGTGTCGACGCAAGTCTTGACCTCAACCATACCTTTTCCCTAATAATGCCTAAATTGTCCCATTGCCTAACTGCAAATAATTTATTTGCTTTGTGCTGTGCACCACTGGCAATTAAAGACTGAAAAGAGACCAGCCTATTTCTCTTATATCCTTGGTTATAACTCTCAGCATGCGATCACAACTGAAACGAGCCAGTCCTTAATTAAACAGAGGTTGAAGCTCATTGTTTAATTAAAGGGATGTAAATGCCTAATCATTCAAGTATTCTGAGCATACTCCGCATATCGTTTAATCTCGCCACCCACACAATGAAGGCACACATCTGAGACTTCGTTGCAATCAAACTATTCGAAACAATCAGACCTCTGCTTTTTACAGAAGATTTTTTCCAACGAGGGAAAAGAAATGTGAAAGTGAATTTATTAAGAGAGTCATTTCCAGGAAAGTGTGTGTGAAAGGAGAGAATCTGTGTGGAGCAGGAAATGGCTTTGCAGCACACCCACAGCTTTTGCTTTTTCTCTCATACAGAGGTTACACTCCATCAGGCTTTGTAACACCATATACACCTTTCAAATAACACTCCAGCAACATGTAGGATACTGCACAGATCCTTGTTTTGGCAGAGAGGATAGATTTTCCTCAGGACACTGTATGTTCATACATACAGTCAACAACTCAAAGATCTATGAGGTGAACACACATTCAATGCTAGACAGACTCACTTGGATGTTCAAAGTAATATACCCAACATTCCCAGTTTTCTGTATATCCCTTTTGTGTAGTAGTCCTAAAAGAATTACTTTCTGGAGCAAAAAAGTTTATCTGAAAGGATTTTGCTGCACGGAGGGTAAGCAAAGACTGAGAGCTTTGGGAGTTGGCTTTTTACTTCTACCTGACAGATACAATTGCTCACAAGGAGAGCAGGGGGAAAGGCACAGACAGATTCCTTAATAAAAACAGGATAATAAAATAATAAACTCCTGATAAAAACAGGAGGGATCCCAGCATGGATTAGAAAATGTGGCTAGAGAGTCTGAATTATAATATTAGCAGTGAACGGAGCTTAAGACATAGGCAGAGGAGCTGTAAGTGCACTTCTGTGTTTGACAGGACAGTCACCACAAAAGGACCATGCTAATTCTCTGCCTCCAACCACTTGTTTCTACCCCTGGTGCCAATGGCCACTTCTCTCTTAGACTGCACTGCAGCATATACTGAGAGAGGCAGTGTGACAGAAAGACCCTGTCTCCCTCATCCAGTGAATTCAATGTTAAACCTTGTGTTCCACAAGAGCATTTGGGCTGAAAATAACTCCCCCACCCCAAAATAAATGTCCCTGGCCTTGTCCACAGAAACACCTATGTGACTAAAGCACAGGGAAGGTGTGAAGAGGAGGAAGGTGTTGGGAGTTGGTTTAGTTTCTTGGTTTTGTAAAATACATCCATGCAGACTTAAAAATGTACATAAAATTACAGTTTTGTACATTGCACTGCTTGTAAGCTGCAACCACACAATAAAAAAAAACCCCACAAACATTTGTGTTATTTTAAACAGCAGTTCATTCTGAGTTAAGAAAAGTGATCAGCCATTTTTGGCAATGTGTTCAGAGGAGAGAGGAGACAGCAGCCTCACCATAGCAAGAACATGAGGCAAGTGTAGGAGAAAAAGAACTTTCCAGATTAACTTTACGAGGCTTCAGAATGCAGA
Organism: Florisuga fusca; assembly: GCA_038090715.1. Taxonomy (NCBI): domain Eukaryota; kingdom Metazoa; phylum Chordata; class Aves; order Apodiformes; family Trochilidae; genus Florisuga; species Florisuga fusca. The sequence goes on from JAAWXA010000040.1 coordinate 2,556,184, forward strand.
ATTGCCTGTGCCTACCACATGGTAACACCTTGAGATGAAGACTCTGGTACCTGTGGAAGAAATTGTGTTGCGTTTTTCAAGTGAGATAGACAGGTGGACTGTTCCCTGTTTCCTTACAGGATAGGCTGGATCCTACCTTTTTTAAGGGAATAGAAGTCACTTAACAAGTATCAAGCTAGCAGCCTGACATACAGCCTGGTGGTGCATAGATCATCGAGTAGTGAGCAAAGAAATAATCCTACTACACAGAAAAGAACGTGCAAGAATTAATCACTCCAGCAAAGAATGGGCCATTTATGCTCTTATTGCCCAGCTAAGCAGTCCAGGCTTTCGCCCTTACAAATGCTTTCGTATTGTCTAAACTTTTACAGATAACCAACTATGAAGCTGATTACTAAAAAAGCACAAGAAATTCGCAGCAATAGCTTTCTGAAACCACACATCAGGTGGGAAATAAAAATATGGGAACTGTTACATGGGGAAGAAGCAAAGACATTTGGAAATGAGTTGTTCTAGCTCAGCTTTTCTGTTCCTCATAGCTACCTTTGCCTGCATGACTCTCCACAAGAGTCCAGGACATTTTGAAAGGGTTTCAAAGTAAATACCGCAGTACAATCATGGTGTTTTGTTCCCCATCCGTACAGCCTTCACAGGGGTAAGGAATGTGCCAGTGAAGAATTATTCCACAATGTTAAAAGTGAAAAGGAAAACAGAATTCCAACTTCCCATCAGCCACTGCTAACAAACTGCCTCGTGCTGCCAGTAATGTTACAAAGCGACAGGATTCCTGTTGTTAAACTTGATGATCAGCAGCATCGTGAAGAACACATAACAACAGTGAACTTTCCACAAAGACAGTTTGCTTCCCATAGATCTCCATATATAACCTTTACTGGTCTCAGTAGGATCATTACATCCATTAGACTGTGGACTCAGCACTGCTTTAGCTCTTAAGTTAATGCAACTGAGACTTTTTTTTTTTTTACTTTCCTATTGGGAAGGAGCATGTGCAATTTTAGTGATTTCTTAGATCATTCCATAAGTAAATCAAACATTCTTTCAAGCCTAGTTATCAAAATTGTGTCCTTTGATACTACATCCTCCATCAAACCGCAGTAATCCAGATCAACACATTTTAAACCTTCACTATCTCTCCTAACATCATTCTAGCAGATAGAGTAATTAAATTTGTACTTTTTTTTTTTAAGTCCTACTCAATAAATCTGAATAAATTAACAACGCATTACTAAGGCTGCTACATTAAATTTGCATAGTGCATTTAATGAATATGCAACTGCAAGTGAAAAGGTCTGCTACTGTGAACCTTCCACATTAGCATAACTACTTCCAGCATGTTTCTTAAATAATGCACTCATTTGCACATCACTGACTTGGCTAATTCTGACTTCAGTCAGGGTAGCCTTGTAATTAAGACTCTTGCTTTAATTTTTAATGAAGTTTATGTTACATCAATCCTGACAGTAATGAGGGGACATGGAAACAAAAAGGCTGCTAATAATTAAATTCACAAACCAGTTTGAGGGATAATAATTCCTGAGGAGAAATTACATGACTAATTATTAATTAAATATTCATACTATTGCAGGGCCATCTCCCTTAACTGCTCCTTCTTGTTGGTAATAATGCTGAGATGTGGATGCCTTCCCACAACCATTCTGATTTTAAGGTCTTTGGTTAATTTTAGAGCACCATTAATCAATATGACACAAAAAATAAAATTGCTTTAATTGGTATCATTTTATTGTTTCTAAATATTACTACAGTTGGTTTAGTTGTGTAGAATTAATCTAGTTAGTTGGTGCCCATTTTATGGGAACATAAATCCAGTTTATATCCATAAACTTCTAATGGCGGGACAACTTGACCTTTTTTTGTAGCATTACTGTTTACAGATAATTACACCAACTCTTTAAAAGGTTGTTTAATAGCTTTGCATTCATCATAGTAAAATGAAAAACATGCAATATTATTTAACTCCAGACTATTCTAAGAAGGTCTCCAAGACCCTAATTTACCCCCGCTGAAAAGTAAGCAATATTAATTTGTGTGTTTTTAAGAAATGCATACAAATATATTGAAAGTGTTTGTGTATAGATCTCTATTAATCTTTTACACAATTTAGATTACATGTGTAACAAAAATAACAGCACTGGAATGGCATCTTTAACAGAAAGAAAGATGTCAGTGTCACGCTTCCTATGACACAGGTCTTTGAATTGATAGTTTTCCAATCTCTTGTACACAAATACCATAAATTTACCATGGAATTAGCCTGATTAATCCTAATTTATGTGGACATTCATATCAGCAAGGATTCTGCCTATTCAAAGTGCCGTAAAAAAATGTTACTATTACATGTTTATTAAAAGAAGCCCAGTCTGTAGGAAAGTTTAGCAAGAGGAGAGAAATTATTTAAATGAAGCTTATTAATGACCAAACTCAGTTGCACTATCAATTTGTTTTAAAATTTATGTTAGTGCTTTAAAGAGAGAACACTTCGCATAGCATAAAATTAATTCTCAAATTATTAAAAAGACATAATGCATGTCCTTTTATCCTGAAGGGGCATTTGGAAATTCTGAACCAGGGCAAACACTTCATTTTTCTAATAATTCAAACCAGTTGATTCATCAAAGTGAAACAAGTCCATCACCATACATGGAGGCATGATTCCCTTTAGCTAGTGCTTGTCACATTACTACAATCTGACAGGTTTGTAGGGCATTATTACTAGGTCTGATTTGTACCATTCTATCCCTTTTACTAAATCTTAAAAATCTTTTTAACTTTTCTTTTTTCCTCTACTCTCTTAAACTAACACCTGAAGGCAATTTAAATATACCACATAATGAAATACCACTTTCATTCTCTCTAGAATTAAGATGTCGTTAACAGCCATCTGTTCCTGGTCCTGCTCCCTCTTTCTTCCATCAAAGAAATAATTCCAGGCATGAGACACCTCATTGGAGCAACAATCACCTGAAACCGCTGGAGTGCTGCAATACAAGGATGAGCCTGGCTTGCAGGGGGAACAGCAACTGAAGAAACTTCTTCAGATAATTTGGTGTCAGTGCATGCAGCAGGTGAGGAGACATCCTCCTTTCTCTTTCTTCCTCCCTTCCTGTTTCTAGAAGCACTATCTCTTCAGCACTCTGCTTGTTCTCCCTAAAGTGCATTATCTGCTGTTCAGGACAGAAGGCATCTGGAGAGTTCTCTGGTTGAGAATCAGAGTGTCAGTCAAAAGGCCAAGGACACAGGGCCCACACTGATGTGTCTCGATGGAGTTCAGTGGATGTTGAACTAAGATTTGATGCCAGCAGTCAGAAAAGCACAACTCCAGCTGTGCTGCTGGGAACACACAACCTGTAGCAACATCACATAGGCTTTGATTCCTAGCCACATTTCCACAAGCTATGCAAAGTGCTTCTGATCAGGAGTTCAAACGGGGCAGGGGAGAAGGGGCTGAGAGGGCAGGAAGCACAGGATGCTATTGCAAGCCCAGAGCTGACTACCCAAACAGGACTCTTCCCTCAGAACTCAGCCACCAGGCAGCATACCACCAGAGGCTTTAGACCTCCAGCATTTCCAACAGAACTTTTTCAGGCAGGTACACAAGTGCACGTGTTGTGTGAGCATATACAGCAAAATTGGGTGCACCTGGCTTACAAGTTCATGTACAAGTTCATGCACCTGGCTTACAAGTTCATTGTCTATGTAGATGCTCTGTACCTATGCAGCAAGATATTTTATGTCCCACCCTGCAGCAGGTGTAACACAGGGCATGAACAAAGCAATGCTTGTGTGGACACACCAGACCCATGCATACCTGCTAGATGTCCAGTTCAAGACATTGAAAATCCTAGTCTTAATTACACTGTTGTTGTAACTTGATATAAAGACAGCTAGAAATCCCAAAATAAAGTGTCCAAATTCCTTACATTCTACTAGAATATAATTTTCAGGAAGGAAAACAGGGTTTGTCTTGCCAAAAGCCAGCCCTATTGAATAATACCCACTAGATTAAACCAAAGCCAGACTTATTGGAAGATTGAATTAACTTCTTGTTTTCTCTCAGATGTGGTGGCATTTATGCAGATTTTCACTTCCCTTACTCTACAAGCTAAAAAAAATTAATGGAACATAAGAAACTACCCCATCAAAACCTAAAGTTATGAGAAAGAAAAAAGGGATGAGCACATACAGCTACCATATTAAAAAGACAGACCTGGGAATAACAGACCAGTGAGTCTGGCTTTACTGCTTAACAAGCAAGGCAATAGATAAACACCAGAAGGTGGCAATACCAATTGAACATGATTTGCTTTTCACAAATCTAACAGCCTTCTGCAACAGGAAAAACACTCTTGTAGGTAAAGGAAAAGCAGTGGATGTCCATTGAAATGTGAACTCAAAAAAAGAAACCTCTTACATGGCACAAACACAACTCCAGTCTCTTCAAGTTGTACATAATGGGGATTGCTTGCTCTAACATTATGTTCTTTCTGGTTGTATTCCTCTAGGCTTACCTCCATTTAGTCTATATCTTCCTTATCTGGCAAAATTACTTTGAAATTCTGTGGTTATCCTTGAGATATTCATAATCCATCCCCCCTTGCCATAGATTTATAGGCACAGTGTCCTCTGCCCTTCCAGTCAGTAGTGAAAGTACTTCTTGATACCAACAGAGGATCAAACCACACAACCCAAGCTGACAACTTCCCAGTTTGACACTTGGACGCTTGCAATTGCTCTTTTTGGTGGGTTTCTACCCATTTTTGAGCTCACACCTTAATGGAGCTCACACCTTATTTTTCTGATATATTCTGAAAACAACAGCAAGAACCAATACAGCAGATATGATCCTCTAAGACTCTTTGGCAACCAAATAATTCTTTTATTGTTTTTCTTTTAAACAACAGTGAAATATTCTAGTACCTGAAAATATTGTAGTTGCAGGATATTTTTTAATTGGATGATAGTCTCGTAACTGTTTTTATGCATAAATCCATATAGCTTTCATAAAAGGCAGAAAATACAGCTGCCTGATAGCACTGAGGTGCACAACTGGTGTGTTAACAGCATGACCTGGAGAGTGACAAGGGCAGTATAATCATGTTACTGTAAATCTGATTTTAAAAATGCCACTCAGCTAACAATCACTTCTGCAATCAGTCCCTCCAAACACCACCCTTCCATGAAATAATTCCATGTAAAAGAACTTTTTGATGTGTTCATTTTTCAGAAGCTGTCATGTCAGTTAAGCTATCACATTAGTGTTCAATCCTGCAACCTGTCAATATTTCCTGGAGTAACAGCATCAGGCACATTGTTAGCTGCAGCTGCAGCATTCTGGCCAAGATGGAAGCAAGGGCTCCAAGCCAGTGAGGTCAGGAGTGCTTGAAACAATAAAACAGTTATCATCTGAGGAACCCTTAATGCAATTCCCTTCTAAATGTTCTCAATTTTGATAGTGCCATAAAAAGTAAAAGAAGGTGCAAGGGAACAACCATACTCGAAAACTCGTGCAGTTTTTTTCAGGAATATACAGACTCAAATTTAGCATATGCACAGCATAGTCTGAAAGAGAGAGAGATCACTTTTTAGCACACAGAATTCAAGATCATTTCCCAGCCATGCATACTGCAATGCCTAAACACTGCGTCCTTATCCGGGACACCAGACCTGCAAAAGTCTGCAGAGTTGATCAGACAGAGCAGACTGCCCAATTTATTTTGGTTTTAAATATACACAAGTAATTCTGGAGATGTTTTAACTACTCTACAAACGTGAATTGATCAATGTCTTATCTTTATGAAGGTTATGAAATCCACAAATTAAAATGAAATTTTTTAGGCAAATATCCCTGTACGGGTTTTCCTGCTCAGGAAAAGTAGGGTGAGCTCAGCACAGACAGAACAGAGTCAAGTCTCTGTTCTGCTTTTAAGCAGGACTCAAGTGAGAGAGTATTTCTGAAGATATGCTGGGGCTTCATTTAGCAGTACTGAGAGTGTCTTACAAAAATAATTTCCTCCGTAACAGTTTCTCAGCCATAAACAATCACAATGATGCAAAGGGACTTCTAACAATGCAGGACAGGCTTGACCAGATCTCCAAATCTCAGCTGTAATGGTTTTGATTGGGATAGAGCTAATTTTCTTCATAGCAGCCCATATGGTGCTGTTTTAGGTTTTTGACAGAAATAGTGTGATAACAGTGACATTTTAGTACTTACACAGCACCAAAGCTGTCTTTGTTTCCTCCTCTCTCCCTCAGTGAGCAGGATGGGAGGGCACTCAGTCAGGACAGTTGGCCCCAGGTGACCAAAGGGATTTTCCCTGCAGTGTAACTCATGCTCAGGAAAGGAAAGGTGGCAGTGAAGACTTTCAGAGTGGCAGCATCTGTCAGCCCAGCTACCAGTCACATGTGATGAAGCCCAGCTTTCCTGGAAACAGCTGAACATCTGCCTGCTTATGGGAAGTGAACAAATTGCTGCTTCTACTTTGCTTGCATACACAGAGAATCATAGAATCATAGAATTGGCTGGGTTGGAAGGGACCTCAGAGATCATCAAGTCCAACCCTTGATCCACTACCGCTGCGGTTCCCAGCCCATGGCACTGAGTGCCACATCCAGTCTCTTTTTAAATATCTCCAGGGACAGAGAATCCACTAGTTCCCTGGGCAGCCCATTCCAATGTCTGATCACTCTCTCTGTAAAGAAATGTTTTTCTTTACCTATTAAACTGTCTTTATTGTCAATCCATGAGTTTTCTTACTTAAGAGTAAGAAAATTCCCTTCTAATTCTCTTCCCTGCCCCGCTGGAGGGGCCCCAAGTGAGTGGCTGCTGGGTGCCCTGTGCCTACTGAGGCTAAACCACAACAGCAGGCAGCACAGCAGAATAGGTGCACAGCTATATATTTGGCAGTGCAGAAGCCTGCATTTAACTGTGCAGTTCCACCAGCTGTGCAGTGCAGAGCTGGTTGATGAAGCTTTTGAGTTTGCATATACAAGAACTACAGTCCACCCCCCCATGCAAAACTACCAAGACTTTTAAGCCCAAACACACCCATCTCCTATTCCAGTGCCCATTCCTCCCACTTACTAACAGAGGCATCCCAGTCTCACCCAGTGGTTCCCTTTCTCACCCTATAAAACAGCAGGGAAGGCACACTGTGTCCCAACCTCCTCTTACACCAGGATTTGGTTCTTCTGTAAGAATGATAATCTCTGACATTCTCTTCTCTGCTTACCTCAGACTCTGCCAATGTTGAATTTCAGAAGCTTTCTACAATCTTAAGAGGAACAAATAACTTAGCAGCATTTCCTAAGCACTATTTCCTGTAGCTCCATGCCCTGTGATGTCAAAGTCCTACCCAGTTGTTCAAATTATCTTACAATTAGAAGCTTGCTAACACCTGAATCCATTTGCTTCTGTAAATCCCAAAAAATTCATTACCTTCTCAAAGCAAAAGCTGAAGAAATATCTTCCCAAACAGTTATAAGACTGAGCAGACACATGTCAGTGCCATTAGTTGTGCACCAATATCTAATACTCAGTCTCATCTACAATGAGCCATTCAAAAGCAGGTAAGAGGTACTTTTGAGAAATGAGAATGAAAAGAAACCAGTGACAGTGAAGTCATCCTGCATTCTCAGTGAGGTCACAAAAGGCATTTTTAAATATCTTTAAGCCCGAATTCAAGTATATATGTAATTCAGCATATTACTCAGTGCAGCATGTCCCTAACCAAACTACAGAAGGAGACCAAATGCACAGGTATCTCACCAGGGCCTGGAAAGTGCCACAGGGAACACCTGCAATTTCATACAAGAAGATTCACTGTGAAGGAAGGGACAAAACACCAAACCTTGGAAACAATTTGTTGCCTATTGAACTGACGTCTTGTGAAGGCAAAGTGATCCACAGCTCTACCTCCACATTGAGTTTATCCTAATTGCTATGCAAGGGGAGCAAGCATGGTACAAGCAAAGCAAGCTGGTCTGGGCTGTGGCTAGAAAAAATGAGTTTTAGATGTTGTACTATTCTGTAGGAAACAGTTGTTTTTCTTGACATTAAGTCTGGGCCAAAGACACGTCTCTAGCAAAGCTCCACTTCTAAGCAGACAGTCACATGGAAAACACAAAACTGATGGGGAGACAGGTGGACATGTTGCTGCATGTGCCCCTGCACTGTGTCACAAGAGAGGGGAAAGGCTCAAAGTCACCTCCTGGAAGCCCACTGAGCTGCTCAGGTTCAGCACAGGACCTGCTCCAAGGCCTAAGAAACAGCAACTCCTTGTCTCTGCTAGCCAGCCCCACACCAGGAGGTGTGACCCACCCCCAACATACTGGGTAAATGGATTGTTGGCAAACCATTGCATTCACCCCCTTTCCCACTTCAGCTTCAATCATAGTTCCTGAACTGTACAAACACTCATTAGGAGTATTACTGATGAGGAAAGACTATATAGCAATTTGATTTTCCATGTGTAAGAATGATTTTTTTTTTTTTAATTGTAAATATCAGATAGAACTAGAAACAACAAGGGTTGTTTTGGGCAGTTGGTTTGTTTTTTGGGGTTCATCCCTCCTCAAAATTTAAGATTTTATTGAAAAGGAATGAGAAAATTTCCACCTTCTGGCTAAAAAATGTTTAACCAAAAGCTTACTGAAGGTTAAGCTTCAAACAACAGCAAAAAATTGCTTCTTTTATTAAAGCAGAAGAGAAGGAAAAAAAAGAGATACATAATTTATACCTAGAAATGGAAACGGTGACAAATCATTCAGATCTACTTGTATTTCTCTCTCCAAGCTTTGAAGTCTTAGCGTTTGCCTGGCATGAACTAAGAGCGGAGGACACTTGTTACCCATTTATTGAGGTTCTGCTCAGTGCCAGCGCTGTTCTGATTACAGACTACCTGGATTGCATTAGGAGACATTAGCAGCAAACAGGAAGACTGGTTATTGTACTGGCATTGCTAATGGAATTGAGGCTTTGTGCATGCCATGAGTTGGCTGTACAGTTAGAAGTGGCACAGCAGTTCAACGAGTGCTGCTCTCTGTTTCAGGCTGTGCATGTGGTTTCTGCCAACGACAGACTCCACCGTGCTTTGTTGCCAGGATTCAATAATCAAATGCTGGAAAGTTGGGCCATTTTGACAAGATGTTTTCATTACTCTACAAAATTATTATTTTTGTTGTTAAGACTCCATCAACTGTTAAGTTGAAACACCTAATGACAACGAATGGAGATTTCATCACTTAATCGCTTGCTGTTTTTTAAAACCTACACTCTCAGTCAGCATCCCTGTTATTTGTTTCCCAAAAAGGAACAAAAGATCCCAGGGTCAAATGCACTGAGACCTCTAAATCCACACAAGGAACTCCTGGGCTCCAAGGGGATTTACGTTAGTACAGAAATTTGTTTGTAGCCTGCCAGATGCAGATAGTAATAAGTCATTTTATTAATAGAGTTTGATTTTTACTTTTTCCATCAGTTAAGCACAATTTCCATCTTGTTTTGTAAGAACTTAAGACTTTTTCATAATTGCAGTAACAAAGCAATAATGGGAATTTCTTTTATCCTTCAACATCACGAGCTAGTCAGATGAGAACTTCATATTGCATAATACATGATGCCCTGCTTTACATATGATATGCTTTACAAAAATCTTAGTCTAATTGTGAAAGACTACTGTTACAAAACATTCTCATCACTGCCGTGTTTAATTGAGCTCCTGAGAGGCAATATCAGTAAGACTTAGGGATAAATAACCAGTAGTCCCATTGGTCTCACCAAGAATCCATTGATGTTTCATAAATCCTAGTCAGTACAAATCTAATTGAGTTACCATGCTGAATTAGCTTACATCTAAATGGCATTCATGTCTACAAATGGAATAATTAGAGTCTAGAAAATGGGATATATCAAGTGCTATCCCAAGTGACAACAGAAAGACATTTGTATTCATTCAATCAACTGCTTTAAAAAAAGCAGATGTAGTACTTGATTTGGGATTGATTACAAGACAGTGTTATTGAGCCCAGCACTGGTATCACACAAAGAATGTTTATTTCTTCCTATCTATTTATATTTATTCTAAGAGATTCTTCCCTTTGATTCTTCCCAATTTTGCTGTAGGATACAAAGTCATTAAGTGACTACATACTCCCTATTTTATATCTAGGGTAATGAAATCAGCTATACTCATTAGCTCTCTTCTCTCCACTACTAGAATTCCAAGATGAAGAGCAAATAAATCAATAAATAACAGGGTTTGCAAAAGAACTTTCAAAGCTCCTAATATTTCTAGCCTCGGTACTGGTTCTTTTTAGACAGAATAAAGCAAATACGACTGTTCGTTTTACCACCTTGCTTAAGCACTTCCTTCTATGTACTAAATTAAATAAGGTACCATTACACTCCTGCTGAAATGCACTGACATCCTGCATCGCAGACTGAAGTTTATCAGATGTCACTAGCTGGCTGATTCAGGCTTAGTTAAATAGCATCTGGTTTTTTTCAGGACAAATATAAAACAGAGCTATCTCAAACTGTATATAAAAACCACTATCAAATTAGAATGAATCTTTGCAATGCTGGATAACAGATTCCTTTAATTCAGAAAGTAGTCTAATTTGCATGCATATTTTATTTATTACACCAATTAAGTTTTGCAAATAGTTTGCAATGAGGTCCCTATGACCTAATAATTCACAATTACTCCTGGGATATTCTGCCCACTTTAGCACGTTTTGAATAATATTGCTATCTCCTTGAGAAAAATAATGCATTTTTTACATGATGGATTTATTAAGAGTGTGCACACCTCTTTCTTAAACAATTTTACTCCAGGCAGGGTTACTGCAACTACTTCATAGGCCTGTGTCGTGTTGGTTAATGAATGCTTTCCTTCAGATTCCTGTTTTCAGATACTTGTCTTCTAAGCTCTTGTGGAAATCCCACATATATACAAGCAAGATGAGCACTCCGGGTGGTAACACAACATAAATGAATAATAATTCAAAACTGCCCGGATGATATTATGTTTCTGCTATAGCATTAAACAATGGGGCACAGTTGAAGATGGATGTTGTGAAGCTAACTTAGCAGAGTCAACTATACTCAAATCTGGTAAACGTGCTGCAGATTTCTACTGCAGAATTTAACTTCCAAAAAGCTGCGGAAAAAAAAAATGTAATTTTATAGGGGTTTTTTATCCAAATAATGACAAGTTGCATGGAGTTATTTTAAAAGAACAAACTACCATATAGTTTGGTCTGCTTTAATCAGCTTTATAATGAATTTTAAATGAGCTCAGAGTATGAAAAAATGCTTTTTGTCACAGTGTTCAAGCAAAACTGGCATTTCCTTGTACTTCACATCCATAGCTTCCTCCCTTAAAGTATTCAGCCAGTAATCTCCATTTCTAAATTTATTTTTCATTTCATAACAAACAAGCTAAAAAAAATCCCTCTTTTGTAAGAAAGAAAACTTCAAGTTTGCAAAGACAGGGAAGATGAGATATTTGCTAAAAAACATCAACAAAAAATCAGACATTTTGCATGTCACTCACATGCAGACTTGAGTATCTGCATGTGTTTTTGGAGAGAGGATTGCTATGCAAATAGGAGCCTGCTCAAGAAATGAGTACCCCACAACAGAATGGAATTTTAAAATTATTTTTCCATAGTGAAGCACCTTGGTATTACTAAATATTTTCTCAGAAAAGATTCTTGGACATGCTCAGATAAAACCCCTAACATTGATACATCAGAGTGAAAAATCCTCCATCCTGTGTGCCTCCAGTGCTTTTACTCCCAGGTGTGCCTTCCAGCATTGGGCTAGAGCATGGGGGGAGCACCACAGGCTTCAGCTTCCCTCTGCCCCACACCAGAAAGATTGGCAGCTCCTCCCACAGCCCCCAGCCTGCCCACAGGGTCCATCACTGCTCTAGAGGCCCTTTGCTGGAAAAGCCAATCTGGATGTTCCCTATTCTTCCACTTGATCTGCTCTGCTCTCTCACTCTACTGCAGTACAACACTGAGTAGAGTACAACTGAGAGTACTGTTCCTTCTCAGTGTGAACAGCTTCTAAACATTTGTGACCAGCTCAGCTTCAGTATTCAAAGGACACAGTCCCTTTGTCAAAGTTCTTTAAAGCACAAAGTTCACACACCTCATCCCTGTTGTTGCAGGTCATAGTTACCTCCCTCTGATGTTACAACATCATCTTTTCCTCAGTGGTTCCACAGGTAAATCTCATTTCAGATTACTTTCCCCAGCTGATTTGATCTGGTCCTCTTTTGCCCATGGGTTCATGGGTACTTTCTACCTTTTCTATCACCTTTAGATTGTTTTATTGCATGTCTGACACTTCCCTTGTTAAAATGCACCTAGCAACTTAAAAATAAAATGGAACAGGCAGAGAAAACTATTATGCTTCAAACTATTTTTTTTTAAGTATCTGTTTCCTTATCGCCATCAAACTGTTCCAGAAGGGAATGCTGCAGGGCCTACATCATGCCTTTCCTTAGTGGCACACATAATTTCTGATAGCAAAACAAAGTCACACGTGTCTGAGACAATAACCCAAACCAGCAAAAACATGCAGTAAAGAAGCCATTTACACAATGTAAATCTCCAGTGGCCCCATTCATTGGAACAATGACAACTGAAACCAAAGCCCTTGCTAAACAAGATACGTAACAAAAAAACCTTACAAAACAAGCCTAAAACAAAGCAAGTTTACAATATCCATAAGTATAATATGGAATAGTCATAAACTTGCCAGCTCTGGAATTTTCCTATTTTAATTTTGTGCAGTTTCATTAACCTCCTTCCAAGGGGATGTGCTGGAAGGAACTCTATAATACAGGTCATCTTTAGTAGACGTTTATTTCATTGTTAATTGGCGATGCAAGGAAGATTGAAATATCTCAGAAGGTCTGCCACAGGGAATAGCTTGCATTGGCAAACAAAATGAGTGAGAAATCTAGCAGATCTGTTTCCTTTTCTAAAATCCTCCTGTGGCACTGAATTTCCAAGTATTTGTGTGAAATGCAACAAATTGGAATTAGTACAAATAATTTTGTGGTGTGCAGGGCAGATGAACCAACCCCCCATTTCTTCTGCTTACCAAACAAACAATCAGAAATGACAAACAGACCAAGCCACCAACCCAGAAAACGCTGTAGTGACCACACAAAACCAGAAGACTTTGTTTCATTACATTCGACATGGATTTCATTGGACTACATTTCCCATCATGCAACGTGTAAGAACCCAATTGACAGTTTTAGTAACAACATTTTCAAAGAACAAAATTGTGACTCAGCCACAAGAAAATACAGTGCACAAAATTGCTTGGTGTTACTGAAAAGGGCACAGACTATGTGATTGTTTATCAGTATACAAAATACTGAGGGAAATTTTCCCACAGGAGTAGCAGCCTGAATAGTATTAACAGTGCTTTAAACTGTAATGAATTCCCAGTCTAATTCACGATGAGGTTTCAATTTATACCACATTTAGAGTACTCCAGGTTCAAGTAATCACTGCAGTAATTAGCGTACTTCCAGTCCTCCAAAATAAACCCACTAATTTTTGCAATCAGCCTTCATTTGGTTAATCACCAGTTTAATTGATTTAATTAGTTTGATCTGCAAAATTAGTCAAGTGTAAATACTGTTTTGTAAACAGAGTTTAGCTCCAAGCTGTAATATAGGGAATTCTAATTCAAAGCTAGAGTTAATAATAAAAACCAACACACAATTTTGTTGCAGTATCCAGCACTTTTAAGTCTGTAAGACACAAATCTACACTTTTAACAGATAGTACTATTTGATATTAGTGTCAAAAGTAAGCACACTGCCTCTCCAAGGCTTATCCTTCACTAATGATTTTTACACTATGACAACTGACACTAGAACAGGGGTTTTGCATTCTCTAGGTTAAGAGCAGAATTTTTCCTTTTTTGTTTTGCTTTTGGTTTCAAAGGATACTAAAAAGGCATTTATTAATGAGATAGACCAAAAGAAAAAAAAATACATAAGAAAAACTCTGGCTACTCCTAAACAAACATTATTTTATCATTATTTTAAAAGGCACAGAAATGTGAGAAGCAAGCCAAGCTGCAAACCTGGGCAGTAACATACAAAACAGAGGGGATGTCTAAATAGAAACTCTGAAATTACAAGTAGAACAGAATTTAAAATAACACTGGAATAAAAAAATTTGCTAGTCTAACACAGCTCCATCAGTTACTGATACTAATCATTATAAAAGTACAGGTGATCCCCTGAAAAAATGCTATGTATTTCATGACAAACACTTCAAAGTGCCTTGGATTTACCTTATAAACCAGCAAGACTGTAAGAGATTTTTAAAAATAAATAAATATAAAATTAAAAAAAAAAAAAAAAAAAAAAAAAAAAAAAAAAAAAAAAANGGGGGGGGTGGGGAGGGTATAGAGCTATTTAAAAAATAATGCAGATAAGAGATTTGGTTTTAGCTGGGCTGTGCTGCCCTTGTCATTACAGTCAGGCCACTCACATTTCCTGAATCTCACTTCTTTAAACACTGTTTAAATATAAACAGTGTTTATTCTTAACTCATACAGAAATTGCATCAGTCCATTACAGAGAAGGGGGGAAAACATACTTCTATTGAAAAATAACTTTTTATCAATAAAACATCAAAAAGTTATGTCAGATTATTTCAAATTGATGTAAATTGATTTTTTTTTCTATTTTAATTTTTAAAGTTTTACAAAATTTCACCCTGGCTTCCACCTCAATCTTGTCTCTGAATATAAATATATTTATAAATCTCCTTTTTCTCTCATTTTCCCTTACCTCCTTTTTCCATCAAACCTTTCAAAATTATTTCCAATTTCAGTAACTATACTCAAAGATTTCCTTCATTGTCTGAAAAATTATCTTTCCTGACAGCACAATATTTTTCCAACTCCAGAGATATTACAATTTCAGAGAAGAAAAATGAAAGAATGAAAAGATAAATCCAACTATCATTTCTGTCAGTTCTTTTACTGTAAGAAATTGAAAATATCTGAGAAAAGATATAGTAAGAAAAAAAAAAAACAACTAAATCAAGTTTCTCTCCATTCTTATTGGAATTTCTCTCTCAGAACATTTTTCCAATTTCATATCAAATATTTTGTTCAAAGTATTTCATGGAGAAGACTTTTTGTTTCTTTGATTTGCTGAAGGTCAGTGCCAGGCTCTGTTCCACCTGCCCCATCACTGCTCAGCCCCTGCTCCACCACAGAAAGACAGTGAAAACGTGCCAGATCTAAACTCAGAAGGAACTGCAACATCTGAACCCGTTCTTTCCTGTAATTTTGAAGCCTTATTTTTCATATTTCATGATGTATTAATTTGTGCATTTGCAAAAACAACTGTGAATTCTGTTTTGTGCATGTGGTGTGGTTACCACTAAGGAGGATTTGGGGGATTCACATTAAACTGAGTCCCAGATGTTTTCATCCTTGTGATTTGCATGGATCTGTTCTTTGTCAGTGCTAATTATCAATCAAAATGACTGAATTAAGTCAACTGCTCAACAGAAGACCTATTTATGCACATGATCAAAAGCACAGCTATGGTGCAGACCCTGAAGAGTTCCCCAATTGCTCCATGGAACTTCAGTGATAGGTCTCTTCATAGAAGAGACAACCCTACCCCTACCCCTGCCCCATCTCCTGAGCCAACACAGCCTGTTGAAGTCTCTCAATCTCTCTGCAGGACTTTTGTGTGAATAAATAACATTTGCTGGATGAAAATAAAACCTCTAATCACCAAGCCCTTGAAGAACAGCACCCTGTAGAATAGATTACAATATTATAGCATGTTCATTTCATTTCATGTTTCCACTAGTGCTCTTTTAACAATGATAGAAACTGAACATTGCATACTCATTACACCATACTGGAGGGAGTAGGATAGCTTGTAAATATGCATTAAACTGTGGTTAGATTTTCCTTCCTTGCATGCTGTGTCTGAGCTGAGGCACACACATGTATACTTGAGAGCAAGGGCTGGGGCATACTCCTGGCATGCTGCCATCATCAGTGAAATGTGTCCTCTTTACAGATGTTCCTTATACTATTGGGAACAAATTGCTCATCCATACACACAAAGATGTAAGATACTATTAAGAAAAAAAAAAATGTTTATATAGCCAGGGAAAAATGGGTTTAAGCAAATTCAGTTTGAAGAGGACCAAGTGTGGCCATATTAACAATGGACAGCTTCCATTTTCTTCAATACAGGTCAGAGATAAAAGCATGTTGCATTTTGCAGGTGGGGTTATAAAAGCAGATCATTCAGTTTAACCAAACGCAGAGCATAATTGAAGCTTAGCGACTTTGTTGGTGTAAGCAACACACTTGATAGTTTTACAAATAAACTGGAATTTGTACTTCTGCATGCTGGGACTTTGAAACAGATCTGTCATACAACTAGGAGCAGTGGGGGAATCCCAGAGCTCCTCTGGCCATTTCATGCAGAAGCTACAGCCTGTCCCATTCTCCTGAAAAGGGCGAAGTGTGCCCAGATTGTTCAGATACAGAAAGACCTGCTTGATAAAGGAGTTGGACAAGAACTTCAGATTGCACAGATAATTTGACATCAGAGTCCTGTTTATCAGCAGAGGCTTCTAAAAGGGTTTTAATTTTTACATGCATATGATATGAATACTTCTAAAAGCTTAGAGGCTGGGAATCTCTGTTTAATTTCACAGTCAGTTCCATGATCACCAGGGCTGGATCTCTGCACTTGCATGTTGTGAGGATCTCCATCACCACATTTCTGTCAAAGGTGGCACAATATATGAGATGATGTCTGGGCAGGATTCAGGCTCTTAGTTTTACGTTGTTTATGGGAAGATCCTGCATAGCCAGAAGTGGTGTGGATGTCTGATATTTGGCCCAGAATAAACACTGCTGGCACAAAGTTGTATCATGAATATTTTTAACAGATTCAGACCAGCAGAATGAGTTTAATGGTTGGCTTAGTTGGACTAGCATAAGGTATTATGAAGAAGCAACATTTTTGTTATAGTAATTAGAAACCCTAAAAGAGCATATATTTTATCATTAAACTGTGGCTCCAAAATCCTATATTCCCTGGCCACATTTTAACTAACCTGAAATTAATTTTTAATTTACTTTTATAGCAGGCTTTGTTAGCTATGCTCTCACAGGAACAAGAAATCCAGAGAGTGAAATACATCCTGTATTTATATGTATTATTCGAAATCATGTTTTGTGTAAGATTGATTGATTTTCTCATTTGTAAGATTTCTTAGGCAATCAAGAGTAATTTTGAATGAAACAGTGAATGGATAGTGATCATACTTGCCATATATGATTTGAAACCCTAGCATCTGGCTAGGATTAACCTATTTGTGTTTGTTTCCTTTCACCATGCATTAGTAACATTTAATTAAAACGAATAAGAGTTGTACTTATTCCTACAAAGCATACTACACATTCCTCAGCAGCTTTTAAACCAGATTCTTTCCATTTTTGAAAGCACAAACACACCTCAGCAGAAGTCTTGAAGCTTATTTGACTTTTGGTGACCACAGCAGATCACACTACAGAGCTCTCATCATGAGTAGCCTGAGAACTGCCTGAGATTGGTCCATAAATATAACACGTAAACAGGAAAAAGAGCTAAGTTTCTTAAGTAATTATTATAAGTCATAGCAAAGGTTCCCCTCTCAGATACTGGTTACCCTTATCCTCCCTTACCATAGTCTGCAGTTTGTGATCAGAGGGAATGAGGACAAGTTATAAAAAACATGCAGCACTACAGGACACATATATAAGGGAATAAGAGACAGTTACTTCATTTACATCCTGGCAGCAGTCAGAATTTCTGACAGTGGATGAATTTGAGTCACTTCAGGCACATGGTCACATCCAATTGCTTAATTACCACCAAAAAAATTACCACCACAGGCAAAGGCTCACTCTCAGATTTACACCCTAATTTCAATCACATGAATTACAAAATGTTACCCTCTGCCTCTGATCAAGGCCTCAAAGCTTTCACGAAAGAAGTCTCTCCTTGGAAATGAGGACTGTATCAATACAAACATTTCCTTAGAGATGCTAGCTGCTTCCCTCATCAGCCAAGTATCTTTTATTCCTAGAACACACACTTCCCTATTTCCAAAAGGTGTTTAGGAAGGCAAACAAACTCCTGTTACCGCAGCATGACTTCAGAGTGCCTAAAGACTCATCTCTGCCACACAAACGTATGTGGCCTCTCCCCAGCTGTATCCTACAACACTTTAATACACTCTCCTTCCTTTCCCTTGATCACCATCACTGAACAGAAGACTGTTCCGAGTCACTGTATTGCTTAAGAATATGGGACAGGGTTGTAAAATGTGAAAAAAAAAAAAAAATTATAAATGGGTAAGTATATGAATAGTGAAGACAAAAATACTTCCTCTAGAATAGTCACTAAAGTTTTTTTGAGTGACTGTTAATTAGAACCACATTACTCTTCTGAATACTTCTGTGGTCCCACCTCCAGAGCAGCTTTCACAAATGCTGACAATTACTTCCCAATGGAATCAGCAGCCCTCTGCACAGGCATCCCCTTGAGCACCCTGAGCCTCAGGTGCTGGGCTTTATTTTTGAGATACCAGGGGCACAACAGGAACCTGCACAGAACTTACCCTTGGCATTTAAACAGATTTTAAACCAGTGAACATCACCTCATCTGGTGAATCCAGAGCATCCCTATACTCATAGCTTGTGGTCCTGATTTATTCCTCCTAAATCATGTTATCCTTCACTGAGCTATTTCTGTGGCTGCCAGGCTGTTAATTTCCCATGCAGAATGTGGCTATATCCAATAACGTAACAGCTAATACGAGCAAAGAAAGGCTTCTAAGGATATTGTATGGCACTTTGTATTACAGACTTCAGCAAGAACACGCTCTTTTCCATGATGAATCTATTCCTAAACTATCCCCTCCGTTTTTTTTGGTAACTAGGTAAATTCAGATAACAGTCAGTCTTCAGAGGGGAGTCATTATGCTAAGACCAATAAGCCACAAGGAGCAAATACTGATATTTTTAAGATTATTAATGGAATCAAGGGCTGAAAATCGCAAGAGTTAGACACTTGTAGGAATAATATAATGCAAATTAACAGCAACAGATTTATATAACTTGAGATACAAGACAGCAGATGTCAGCCATGAAGGAAAATGTCAGAATAAACTGGTAAAAAGTAATGAGAATAAATTTAAAAGCTACTTGGAGGTTAGGACTTTGCCTGTTCCTCTACCTTCAGTCTGCCCTATACAATGCAAGTCAGCTGAGCAGAGCTAACAGGACCTCTTCGTGCAGTTCTGTACTTTCTTGTGTTTATTTGGCTATATTCCACCCACCTAAAGAAATTGTTTTCAGAAACTCCCAAAATGTACTTCCCTTTTGAGAATTCTCTTACTCCCTTTCTAAGAGTACTTAAATCTAACCATTTATTGAGACCAATAAATCAATAAGGAAGCTAAAAATGCATACAGCATTACTTGAGGTCTGTAACCAGAATCAAGGGATTAATCCACAAAAACCCTTATAAACTCCATTACAGTCTATAACATGGGACCCAACAGCATTTTTAAAATGATGCTTCAGATACTTGAACATAGTCATACAATTGTCAGCTTCACTCTGTTTTCACACACTCTGCACAAGTGGCAGGTGCAGCTTACACCACTTGTGTTTCATAGCTTCATGATGGCCTCTTTGTCACATTTTCTTTAAACTGCTCTGCAGAACTTAGAAGCCCAAGTCCCATTTCCAAAAGCCATTTAAGTACCTCAAAGCCTAAGCTGCATGACGTTGAATGAGGCTGCAGATACCAACCTGACGGACGTAAGCAGACAGACAGAACAGCCCATGGTTGTAAATAAGCACCACAGCAGTATTTAAGAATAGCAGTTAATGGCTAATTCCTACTGAAATCAAAGGCACTGGGCTTCTAAGTGCATTAAAAACATTTCTTGAAGCATATCAACATTTTAAAGCATAGCCACCCTTCTAAAAATCTGGATTGAAAACACAGACTCAGAAAACATTACCCTGTTTTCAGAAGAGACTGTCTGATCTGCCACATGTGCATTTCTATCTGTACACATACGTAGGGCATTGGTTACACATGAAAGAAGCTGTAAACATTTCATGGCTCTTGGCCCCCCCACACACATTAAACCATCATCATGCTGCAGCAGAGGCCCAGGATAACCTGGGAAAGGTCTCACTCCATCCAACAGCTGCAGCTTCAGACTACCCCTGATCCCTGCTGCCAAGTGCGTGGTCAGCCCAGACATGAAAAATACAAAATACCATTACCCTGATCACAACTGGCTGATCACCACCCCTGCCCTGGTTGTACACACCACAGTACACCCTTCACCATCCCTTGGCTGGGTGGCTCTCCTGTTATTGCAGCTGCTTAACCTCCAGGAACCTTCCTGATCACAGAAGCCTTCACAGCCTCTGGAAATACTTTTGCCCATTTAGGATCTCGATCCTTAATCTCATCAGTGAAGCATCTATGTCAAATAAACATGTTTTACAAACACTGGTATTCATTTAATGCTGAGGTACCACAACCACTCCAAACACTAAACTCCAGTCAACCTTCATAATGCTTTTTTTTTTTTTTTTCCCCTGGCAACATTGCACATCCTTGTAGAGCTAGTGTGAATATTCAAATACTGTAATTGGAAATGATTTACTTTGTTTTGAATTAACTAAAATTCCATTGTTAAGCACAAATACTGCTTCACTAAATCATCAAGCTTTTAATAGGTCCACACGAGCAGGTTACCGAGCGTGTTAGGATTTATAATGCTCCTGGGGAGCTGACCACTGTATTATGCTTCCTGCTGCTAGGTAATATGCATGACACATTTCTGGACACTAATTCATTTATTTAATAGTAACAGTATGCAAAAACAGAGTTCAAAATGAAGCTGACATAGAAGGTATAAAAGTTTTATTAATCCATAGCTAATCAAAGGCCAGAGGAAGGCATATAATGGTCGCGTTTACAGACCATAGCGAATGTGAATAAATTAAATTTTTGTTTCCTAAAATCTTCCTAATAGGATGTACTCAGATTGAAACATTTATACTTTTAATTACAGTGGCAGCCAATTTAGAGCAGGTATCTGGTTGTACTGTACTTAAAACTTGGCATCAAGGATCTCTACAAATCCTCTCATCGACAATTTTTTGAATCTGATTTGTTACTGTGTGCACTGTGTCCATGCTCAGAAATAACAACATTATTTACCTTCTCATTTAATTACACAGTGACAGATTACTTGTAGAGGGAAAGGGCACTGAGGGAAACTATTTTTTCCCTGTGAAACTCCCCTGAAAGGCTCAGCATCATGTACATACAATATAACTTTATGACTCTATCCTTCATATATTTTTGTGTAGGAATAAATTGATAGAACTGCTCATATGGAAACAGACATTTCTTCAGGCAAAAGTTTTCATAGGATCACCCCTTCATTCCTAACAACTTATCAAGCATTCACATGACATTGCAAGTTTCATTTGAAAAAAAAAAATCTAATAGTCATTTACTAACAAGTAATAGCTGACTCAAAAATGTAATGAAAATAAAAAGGAAAAGGAGTAAGAAAACTGGCAGCCATATTTATTTGATGTATGTTTTGAAATACTCTTAAAATTTCAGATTTTAGTTTGATGCCAATTTTCTAGAAGGCAATACTCCAGTTTAGAAAGCATGGAGAAAACTGAGAAGACACAATGCTTCTATAAAATCTCTATCAGGACAAATTTCAGTAACATCTGGAGCTAAGAAAAAAAAGACATTTTGCTGAAAACAAAAAATTCTCCTCTTTACGTTACTTGGAAAACAAATACTCATGAAGTTGGCAGTTCTGTGTCACTGATGGGCCCTTACCCAGCAGAGAACTCAAGGAGATAGCAGTAGTTCTATGGAAATCAATGTGGCTACTTGCTGCTTCAGTGCTCTGCTGAATCACAGACTGAGCTTCTGCCACACACAAAACCATGGCAGAGCTGGAAACAGACTACCAGCTCTACACCTTAACTCTGGCTCTCCTGTAAGAAAGCTCAAGAGCTTTCCTGGAGCAGTGAAATTGTACAGAATTATGACCTTTATTCCTCAGGCAAGACTTGCTGCTTGGGCAGAGGAGGATGGCCATGCAGAATGTGTCCTACATACAGGCAACAAAGGACATACCTATGGGGTAGATGATCATCCATCTAGTTGGAGCCAGGCTCACAAAGATGTCTGAACCAGTTACTCAAACGTACTCAATCTGTGTCTTGTTTTCTTCCTTTCTGTTCCAAGTCAACAACTCATTTCATACTACACTTCATGCCATCTCTTTCTTCCTTTGCCCTTTGCAACTTCTGTTTGTTGTCTGTTTTCACTCTTCAAGGGCCTCTCATGAGTTTGTAGGGCACCTCATACAAAAAGCCTTGATGCTACTTCATGACTTCATCAGCTTTCAATAACACAAATAAAATGTAATGGCTGTGGGCAGCAACCTCCAACCAAGCATAATAATGTTCACACTAGGAAGACACTAAACTCAGAGGTCTAGGCTACCAATGAGCTTTTTTCAGCTCAGGAGGACTGATTGAACAAGAAGATTCGTAGGTGCCTGACCATGGTCCAACTCATCTTAAGTTTACATACAATTGCCTCAGAAGTGCCATTTACACTAGGTAGATTAGCTCCCCACCAGTAGCTGCAGCAGCTGAAAAAGGGATAGCATATTAGACATACAAATTCTAACTCTTTAGAAGATGGACACATTCACATACATTCCTCCCAACTTCTGCCCATGTCTTCTCTCAGGAGAGGGATCTACTGGATAGGAACCTGCCTCACACATCCAACTGAAAGGACTGAAGCCTCAAAAATCTAAGTGAAGCCTGAAACAGATTCCAGGCTCGTCTGTTTCCTTTCTTAAGCCTCTGCTTGGCAGACCACAAGTAGTAGGTGCTATACCTGAGATGTAATGTTTTATTTGCTTTTTTATAGTGCATGTCCCAAAGCATGAAAAGAATGACTGATGTGTCTGTGATGATGGGTGACAGTCAAGTATCAAAACTTAAAAAGCAGCAGCCTGGAAAGACAGTATTCCACAGTATCAAGAAACTAGCACAGAAACAAGATACATTTAATGCTTACAGAAGATTTCATATTTTACTGACTCTGAGTAACTTTAATTAACCTAAAACACACAAAAGTATCTTCCAGAAGCTGGGTTCATGTGACATAAACTATTGAAGCTATGTTCTTGCTGTCTATCCTGCTGTAGAAACCTCAAGCAATATAGTTCTATAAAAGCATAAAAACTGCATCCAATGGAAATTACACAAGTCAGCCTGGGTCACATGAGCACTGCATGACCAGAAATAGTAGATAAGCAAGGGCCTGACACTCACAGAAAAGGCTGGTTTGCTAAACACACACTCAAACACATATATGTATTTATATACATGGGTACGTGATATTATGTATTCAGAAACAGACTGTATACTCATCCTGTATCTGCCCACTGTAGCTGACTGCCTGCACACTTCCTTCTGCCTCTGTTTGTGACCAGAGGGATAAGCTCTTTTGAAGTTCTGAAGAAACCTGAAGGATTGCAAG
Organism: Florisuga fusca; assembly: GCA_038090715.1. Classification (NCBI taxonomy): domain Eukaryota; kingdom Metazoa; phylum Chordata; class Aves; order Apodiformes; family Trochilidae; genus Florisuga; species Florisuga fusca. The sequence continues at coordinate 2,579,925 of JAAWXA010000040.1, forward strand.
ATGAGTCCTTAGGAGTCACAGTTCTTGAGCAAAGACTTCAGCTGTAGACCTAGAGTAATTGTGCCTGTTTGCATTCTTAGCTCCTGGTGACAGTGAGGTAAGATCTGTCACAGGAGTATAAATTCATATTTAAGCAAACAAGAGTTACTTTGAGTAACAGATAAAAAGAACAGAAAGACTTGTTACTTTGGTTCAATAGCTGAACAGTTGCTTATGAAGCTGCAGTAACTCAGCTGGGGTTCTAAGTCCTTAGGCAGTAAGTCTACACATCTATTTGTGGGGGAGGAGGTAGGATGATGGACACTCCCAATTTGTTGTTTTGTGATAGTGCATGAGAGCTCTAAACACTGCCACACATCATCTGTAATTTCAGAAACGGTGAGAATGAGTGTCAGTTGGACCTCCTCTGCTGAAGCAAAATCTAAACTGAAGTTTGCTTTGAAGAAATTAATTTTAGATATTGAACTTTATGTTATTTATCCTCTGATGACAGGTAAGTTCTATGTTAGAACTGCATGAATATACTGTAAGTCAGAGCATACCCTAAATTTGTTTGCAGAAGTACTGATACACTGGGGTACCTCATCTAGTGACCCTTCCACAGGGAGAGGCATAAATTTGCTGCATAAAACTAGATGAATTTTTTCAGTCTGCTTCAGAGGGACATTAATTCTTTGAAATGGAACACAAGCTTCTCATTTGCACACCAAGGCTAAATATAGGCCTAAATTTTGCTTTCATAAAAGAAAGGCTAATTTCAATTGCCAATTAAATAATTTCATTTAGATTGCAGTGGGTAATACGTCTCGTTTTATAAAAATCTTTAGTCTTAACCGAGTTATGTTTGCTGCTAAACGATGTTCTACCTTTATTTTTTCATTTTGCTCTTTAAAGAAAATTATTCATTATTTGTGCCACCAGTCACTAGTTTGCTGACAAAAGGCTGAAGGCCAAAACAAGTTATTTTGATTTTAATATCCATTAATGGAGTTAAAACAAAAGAGCTATCTTAAGTGTTCACACTATAAATACCACTGGCTTGCATTCAGAGCAGTCAGGCTGTGTGTGCAGAGCAGCAGCTGCTGCAGGCTGCTCCGAGGCAGTATTCACAATGGATTTGTTCAACGTTTATGTGCAAGAGCAGTGAATGTCTGAGAAATCAAGTTATCACTGCCTTAAATCCCCCATCATGATAACGTGCACTTCATAAACCAACTGGACAAGAGGACAACATGGAAAGCCTAAAGGTTAAGTACACATTATTGACCTCCAGGAAGTTGTGTTCTACAGATCATTAAATATGTTGTGCTCCTCTGTTTCAGCTGGTCACACTGAAAAGTGCCTTGGGAACATTATTTAAAGCTTAGATGTTCTACCTATATTTGTGTGACATAAAATCAATACCTTTTCCCTAACCTTACTTGCTTAGATTATTCTCAGCTATTAGGTGCTTTTTAAACCTCAACAGTTCAATCATTTGCATGAAAATGTATGTGCCCATTCATACATTTTAATGACATACAGACCCAGACAGGGAGCTCATCTTGTCTACATCAGAGTTCAGCCTACGTAACACATGAAACAGAGGGCATGTTGGAACAAGGGGGGGTCTTGTTTTAATGCTTTTTAGCTGTTAGGGACCCTGCTCACTGAGGACCCCTATGGAGGTGAAGCACACCTCTTAACAACTGCACTGTCCATGCTTGCTGCAGACAGGAAGCCAGACTCAGAATAAGAAAATGATAAGAGTTCTGCTTGGATTGGACCTCTTGACTGAAAATGAGTCCAGGAATGTGGCTACATGCCCAGGTTACCTAGTGCTGAGGGGAACATGGCACCGGCATTACTCAGATTACTTCGGCAGCTTCTTCTCAGTGTTGTTCTTACCCATTTCTCAATTTACTCTCTCTTGCAAGCCTGATGCTAATCCTAGCTCTAACCTCTAGATTGATGTATGCAATGGTGTACACCGACCCCTTGAGCTAAGGGCTGCTTCATTATAGCATTTGCTTCTGTTGCTGCCTTCTGTCCCAGCTGTCTATTTCCTGGAACAGTTGCCCACAACTCATTGGGACCATGGTCATCCTACTCAAAAGCAGACAAGACGAGAACAGTCTGTCTCAAACAACTGTCAATTTCATTAAAACACAAGAGAAGATAAACAGATACCACATAGGAACCAGAGAACACCACTTATCCCTTGGGATCCTCACCCACTGTTGGTTTTCTCTTTTCCCGGTCTGGGTAAAACAGCAGTCAGCCATATGAAAGCCCCAAAAGTGATAAAAGTGCCCTGTGAACTGTGCCTGAGAAGATTTTTTGACATTTTAGCATTGTCTTTTCTTGTGAGAATGACTTTATTGCAAAAGCTTTTTGCTTAAATCTCCACTTCCCAAGAACAAACTTTTTGTTACAGAAGTCAAAAAGCTTTGTTGTGTTTCATTTATATAACAAATCTAGAACTAACTAGAGAACACAAATGTATACAGACCTCATAGGCAGGAATATTTAGAAGACATAAAATCCCAGAGATGCACATGGAATCATAGAAATTTCAGGGTTGGAAGGGACCTTTATGACCATCTAGTTCCAATCCCCCTGCCATGCTAAAAAGCTTCATTTACTTGCTGAATCCTGAAAACCTCAGATACTGTATCTAACCCAGTGATCACATTAGGAACCACTTATACTGTGGGAAACAGTAACTAATCACAGTTCTGGCATTTCTGGGACAAGTTGGGGTAAAAGGAGGCAGGGGAGCTTTACTAAGTAATAACACCACGCTGTGACCAACCAATGGCCTGGGAAGCATAAGGGTGTCAGGGTGAGCTTAACACAGGCTCAGCAAATTACTACATTTAAATGCCCAATAATCAAACCTGAAGTATTTCAAATTTAACTCTGCTCTTGTGGGATTAACTGTACTTTCTCTAAGATGAGTCATTTTGATGTCTTCAAAGTCTCTAAATACTTAGGGAGATGTTCACTGATATTTAAAAAGTAAATTGAAGCTGCTTATTCCTCAGATCCCTTCAGTTTCTATCAGAAAATTAGCAACACTGATTTGATATCAAAAACAGGACGACATAGAGATTAGCACAGAAACTACCTTTAGTCAGTACCTTGCTCTGAAGATGAACAAATGAAATCAAAAGCTCCCCCACACAACTACCTGAATGACTGGAATTGCCTGAATTCATGCTTTTGGATACATACACAGCTGCTTCTGGAAAAGAACACTTGGTCTCCTGGTGAAGGCAGGGCAGAGTAGGGTGAGAAACCAAAGCAAAGCAAGCCTGACCAATGTTCAGTGCATGGCAGATACACTCACACTTCTGACTCTGTTGAAAAACTGCACTGCAAATCATTTTTCAATTGGAGGAAAGCTCTAACTACCAGTTCCACTTCTCACCTGAAAAGCAGGCATTTATTTAAGGATTTCTCTGAATACCAGCAAAGTTATGTCATTTATTTATTTTTCTTTTAACCGAAAGGGTTGTCAAGAATGGCCTGTCCAGGGAATGGGTTGAGTAATCATCCCTGAAAGTGCTTGAAAAGACATGCAGATGTGGTGCTTAGGGACAAGGTTTAGTGGTGGGCTAGGCAGTGCTGGATTAACCACTGGACCTGATCATCCTAAAGGTCTTTTCCAACCAAAAGAGATCCATGAATCTATGTTGTGGTCACAGGCACACCATGACTGTCATACCAAGTATTACCCTATCCCTTTACAGATCATGTTTTACATCCTACTGCTATAAAACCACAATATTTTTCTCCTGTCCATGGAAAAAGTCAAAATACTAGAAAGCTTATGGCAAAAATTATTTCTTGAATGAGTTGAAAAAGCAAGCAACAAGTCCAGAAATTATCGATGTATGACATGTAAAGTTGTTTCCTCTCTGCTAACACTGAGCTCAGGAATAACACAAGCTCTAGTAGATGTCTGTAGGGACTGTTTCTCCTCCAACTGTTTTTTTGTTGTTGTTGACAAAATAACTCCTGGAAGCCCACAGAATAGTGATCCAAGAGTGATTATAAATGACACTTGATGATCCATGGTCATTTGCAGGAAGATATTCTATCAGTATTGACAGCAAGATGACAAATCATTTGATATGTCTACTCAAAAACGTGACACTGCAAATTAATTAGAAGTTCATTACTGTATAAGAAAGCATATTCCATTGCTTAGCTCCAGGTGCAGTGGACTTCTGCTAGGTGTCCAGTATAATTTTTAAATTTCCAGAACAAAGTTGTTTCTTACAGCTACCAACAGATTGCTGCTTTTAGTTAAACTATAAAATACAGAGCTACCAAATAGACTGCACCAGGTTATGTTTTGTTCCACAGAACTGAACAATTGCAGATATTTTGCAACAAATAAACCACTAAACATGCATCTGTTACTGTCTAATAAAATCTCCTATATTTCCATATCAGATGATAACCACTGGAAACCTATTGCCAAATACAGCAGTTTCTAAAAGATGAATATTAGAATTTAGATGTGATTAAATACATCAAACAGGTCGAATACAGTGAAATTTGTAAAATACTGCTAAGGGCCAAGACCATTGAATTGTCAGGCCTATACACATGCCAACAACAGTGGATGTACTCCCCTGAAGATCCTTTCCCACAGGTTCTCTGTCTGCATTTCTAAGGCTTTTGAGACCACATCCTGAATCCTACACCTTCCATTTGATGAGTATCACTGGTAAAGTTGCAATCATGAAAATGCCATTTCACTGAATATTCATTTCACATTGCAGTCATTACCTTTCAAAAGTGCACTGGGTCACAGAGACAAGCAAATGGAGCCCTCCCTAAGGACTTTAGCAGTTGAGTAGCAACGTAAAATTTAAAAAGACAAAACAGACAAAGGCACTGAAGGCAAAATGCAAAATATAAAGACAAGATTTTCGAGTTACCTTTAAGGCATTACATTGGTTTTCTTTCCGTATCAATTTCTGCTATTGTTTCTGTCTAAATATGGTGTGGAGCTGTGACATTTGATATTACATCACACAACTGGTAGACATCTTGGTAATTTTATTTCATTTACAATATTATATATAAGTATAGAGATACCTGTACACACCTATATATACACATGTAACTACATGTATTGCTATTACCAAAGGATCTGGTAAATCACTTCTCTATCTAAGTTGGTTATCACTTTCTATTTTAGAGAACACTTGCAACCTTGCCTTTGAGAAGTTCTCATGCCTCCATTTCGTGCAGGCTTTTGATATCCAGGTGGTGAAGTGCCTTTCCCTTGTCTCATGAAATTCCATTCAGATTTGGCAGAGATATAAAGCGTAGAATCACAGTTTCTCTTTTCCAACTGAACACATCCCTGAGCCACGAAGCAGAATGAAACCACCACCTCCATTCCCTCAACACATCTCTGACTGCTAGCATCTCCTGCTCCCCTAACTCAAGGCTGCATACAAGGGCAGCAGGGTCCTCAGCTTGTTAGGAAAGATGGAGGAAGGTAAGTAGAGAAACACCTGGTCTCATCACCTGCCTTCCACAAGTATCCATCACTCCTCTTCCACTGCCATGCACTCATTTCTCCCACCTTTCATCCTCTTTTTCTCCCTTCATGCTTTCTCCCTTCTCTGGGTTCAGCTGGACACAGGAGGAATAGGTTGCTACATCTCAATTATGGTTTGTTAGGAGGGGCACAAAAGTCAGGTGAAGCTCTGTACAGCATCATGCTCATATGCCCTCCAGAAAATGACCAATATTTCTGGATTGTTTCCATATATATTAAGAAAGAATTCCAACTAGCCTGACAGCTCTAGAAAGCAAAGACAAATGAAAAGACCAACTTAGGGAAGTCTGCAAACAGGAAGTGATACTAGAGACAAACCATGGCTGCCCGTAGGGACGGTAATCTTTGGAGAACACTCCTGTCTCAGCAGCTGCATTTCAGATCAGGAGTCCTCAGTCTCCATGTGTCTTTGCTGCAAGCAACTGTGAAATCCAGAGACAGAAGTAATTAAGTTTCTCCTTCTATTCTGCTAGCTGGTTCACATGCAAGATAAAAGACAATCATTGTTTTGGCAGTGTGAAAACTCAAGGTGTGCGGATCTATACAATAAACTTAAAAGAATCGCCACTACCTAAATGAGTATCGTATGAGTTGCAAAGGATTTCACTCTTTACTGTTGCTTATTTATTTGCATTTTAATTGGAAAATCTTTGAAAGCTGCTTAATTGCAAAGCTAAGCACAAAAAAGCTGCCTAGACAGCCTTAATTCAGTCCCTTGTGGCTATACACTACAATGTAAAGAATTGAGAGAGAAGCACAGAAATCAATAGACGTGCATTTCAGTTCAGAAACTTTGATTTCAGTAGATGTAACATTAGTGGCAACAAAGCAAAGCAGAACTCAAATGAGTTGCCTTTTCTCATCAGACTGAGCACATCATGCTGTACCCACAAACGTGTGATCTATTTTGTCAGGGCTGCTTAAATCAGACCTGCAACTTCAGGAGCATCCCTGCTGGCCTACCTGGGGCCAAGTCAGGGCTGAGGAGCAGCACATCCTCAGAAGGTGGTGCAGAGGGTCAGACTGCTGAAGCATTCATAGCCCATAGGTGAGAAGCCTTTATCTTCCTCTTTTCTTCTATCACAAACAAGATTAACATCACTCAACTACAAGGTTATTGTACGTACTTTTAGGGACTGATGTCTGCAGCGTAGCAAGGTTTAGCTACTGAGGATGAAAAACAATATGCATATTAATTTCTTAACTGGTTTTGGTTTTGTTTTTTCTCATTTCAGCCCCTGTCTAGATAGATACTTGTATTTCTCTTGTTACTTGACTTTGTGGACACAACTTCAAGCACCTTCTTCTTCAGAGCCTTTCAGCAAAGAGATTTTAGGTGTTGTGTTTTGTTTTGTTTTTTTATAGGGGCCATTGAGAAGAATTATTTCACCTCTTGAAAAAAACTACAGTATAATGATACAAACCATTTCTGGGGAAATACCCACCGAATGGCAGCAGATGCACTGTTAACACTACAAAATAACAGGAGACAAATACCAATCTATGCCTCTTAGCTACAAAATAACTTTGGATCAATCTGACAGTCATAAAACTCTAAAGAAACACTACTTAATTTATAATCTTATGGTGCAGCACGAAGTTTAGCAGGAGACTATGAAACAATTGCACATCCACTACTGAGTTATTATGGACAAATATCAAGTGGTTGTGTGCCCTGTACATCCTTATATAAATATGAACAATGATATTTTAGTTTTCATACCATAAAAGCACAGGGCCACCAGCTCCATGAGAGAAGTGCTCATACTCATAAGGACTCCAGCTCCCTTCTCACCCTGTGGTTCCACCACTCACTTCACTCTGGTCATCACTGAAGCCTGTCACCTACTCCCCTTGCACTACCACCCACTCATACAGAGAAACTCAACACTACCTCCCCAGGCACCATCCTCACACCTCAAACCATAACCTTTCTGCCACAGTCTCTCAGAAAACTGATGAAAGATTTCCTTCTCAGCTCCTCTTTCCCTTTCCTTGATAGGTTTTCATGGATATTCCTGACCTTCCAAAGGATCTGACTTACTGCTCTTCTTATAGATACAATCATCTGGTTCTAATCTCTCTCAGAAGTGGTTTGGGTTGCTGCCTGCAAAGGCCTACAGCGAAGTCTACCAAGGATATCACATGGAGTTCAGTGATACTCACACCAACATGCTAACACCCAACCTCAGTTTTGAAAAAACAGTCAATAAAAACACACCTGGAAACTCTGGATGAAAAACGTTTCCAAATGCAATGGCACCAAATAGAATGTGTTATCATCCAGATAGGGCCTTCCTTAGGCATCCTTCCCTTTCTGGGCAAATAGCACAGAAGTCTAAGCTCAGCAAAGTCACAGAAATTGTCTGGCTACTTTAGGAGGGTCAGTGAAGCAATACATGTTCCACAATGCAAGACTGAAATATGTGTCCACAGCACTATACCTGGATGATTCAGAGACCTACAATGCATGAACCCCTACAAAGATCTGTCCTTAAACATAAGTCTAAATTGTAATTTTAAACCAGCTTCTCCTCCACCTGTTTTCTGTTCGCATTGAAATTCCTCTCCCTCAACAGCAAGCAGTGAATCTTCCTTTAGAACATGGCAATATTTATTGACTGTATTCTTCATTCACATCTGTCAGACATGGGAAGTCACCGCTGCTTTACAAGACTATCAGTTTTAAGTAATGCCATTCATCACAAAATGGAATAGTGTGAGCAACATTTCCTCAACTGCAATGAATTATACAAGGGTCAGCAAGCTGGAGTCGCGGTTGGCAACACAAACATTGGCCTCAGGTAGCAAACCCATCTTTCCAGCTGTTCTCATCCATATGGGTTCAATGAACTGCAGAGAGTACAGGCCTTTGCTTATTGAGAGTATCTGCTGGAACTATTTCATCTAACCAGCATCATAAAACAACTATGAAGTAAGCTGAATGCTATTCATCTAAAGCTGGTCTGGTAGCCAACTGCTGACAGAGGGGAAAATAGGGAAGGCAGAGAAGCAGACAGATGTGATCACAAAATGCAGGTGCTACAGAATTTCAAAACTCAAAGATGAAAGCCCCAAGAAGTGGAAACAATGCACCTGTGGTTCACAAGCACCTGGTCACCCCAACTGTGCTAGGCTTCCTGAGAAGCCGTTTTCAGGATTCCTTAGTGTGTTTCCTCACTAGCATAATGCCCTTTTAATGTACAGGCTGTCAAGCAGATCTGTTTGGCAGCAACACAATTAGCCCTGTTTTTGCTCTGAAACAGAAGATTTTGTTTATGTACAAGTAAGATTATTCTGTGTTTAAATACAGACATTTTAACAGAAGCCTCATCACTTGCACACAGCACACACAAGGCTCTAATTCTCTCTGCCTTCCAATTTATCTCAGGTTCCTCTAATATTTCACTTCCAGTAATGGGTCCTGAGATAAATTAGTTGTTATAGAAGACACCGTTAACCTTATATTGTTTTCCTCAGCCTTGTTTTCCTCCTCCTTCCATTAGTGTAATCAGACTTAGTCTTCTGTTTAAAAAATGATTGTGCAAACAGTTGACCATGAATGTCAGAAGCCTTCACTGAATTGATAGCTGTTAATTTCAGAAATACTAGATGTAGCTCGGTGCTTCAATACATTCAGCCTAAGAAATTAATTCCAAGTTGAGCACTCCCAAAAAAGAAGATGCTTGTAATAGAAATATCAAAGCCTTATATATCAGCTACTAACACAGCAATCATTTTCAAGTACCACCATTGACCCAGTTTGATTAGTTCATTAGCTGTAATGCTTTAAACTGTTCACTCAAAAAAAGGCTCTTTCAGAAATACTCTTCCCAGTTCAAAGTTGGGATGATGGAGTCAGAATACTCCCCCACCTAATGGCTTTGCCTCTGCAAACATAAGTTGCCTCATTATTACATAAAATTGCAAAAACCCTCAACTACAGGGCCACAGTACTGATGGATTGTAGCAGTGAAATGATAAAATTAAAGGGTGGCTTCATGACCGCAAGTATATAAAATTTCATTCCTTAAGATGTCTCCTGGATGAATCAAATTATGTAAATATATGTTAACAATAATTCATAATATTTTAATAAAGTCTTTCTATTTCTCTTGGCTTCTTAGAAGTGCAGTCCCAGGTGTCCTTAGGGTGGTGGGTGTTTTGTTTTTACACTTTAAGGACACACAAGGTTATATACTTGATAAGCAAGGAAGCACAACTATTGATATATAATGCAGATAATGATGCCAGGCATCCTTTGTCTGGTATCATTCCCAGTTTTTGCTGGGAGCACTGTTCATCAACAAAGTGACTTGATATCAAGAGGGGATTCACATTTTTCAAGTTTTCTGCTAGCTAGCTATTGTGGGGAAGAAAAAAGTATTTTGATTTTTTTTTTTTTTTTCCTCTAGTGGAGGATTAAACAGTAAAGGTGTTTCTACTGTTGTCAATTTTTGCATTAGTAAATGGAATGAATTATACCCACAACTACTGCCTCACGTGAACTTACTCACTGAGAACTACATCCCAAGAGACATCTACTCTCCATATGGTCCTCCGGCTTTCTTAGGATGTGATAGTTATTCAAGTTTAAGGTGACCCTATTTTCCTAATACAATTAAAAAACCAAAACAACAAACCCAGAATATTTTTGTAAGGAAGGAGCAGGATTCCATCGCAGTTACATAAGAGCAACATGTTTCAGTGCTGTCAGTTTCATCGGGGCAGGACTCTGTCACAGGTGGGAGGCAATCGTGCTTCCTGGAGTGCAAGAAGTTTTCCCACAGCAAAGTAGTTCAAATAATTCCATAAGTAGCACGGCACCTTAGCTTTTTTAACTGAGTGGAAGAGCCACCTAACTGGAGCATTTGGGCTTTTCTTTTCCAGTGCTGACCACATGTGTCACGACTTTACCTGCTCTCAAAAAATCAAGTTTCCCACCTCAAGATCAGACTTGGGATTTCTTTTTATTTTCATTTTCCTACACACCAGCTCACTTCCTGTGACAATGCACAGAGCAGATTGCTTGCTTTCCTCCTGATGTCTATAATGGGATTTTGATCAGGTAGTGAGAGGGCCAGAAAAGCAGACATTAGGACAGAAAACAGGAATAACCATGGTCACAAAAGTTAAGAACATCAACATCACTATACAGGGTCAGACTACACATCCCTTTTGGTTCCTTCTCGTATAATCAATGTTCAGACTTTGTCCAATCATCTGAATTTACAGAGATGAACCAAAGCATCAGAAGTAGCCTGTGTTTAAAGTTTTCCTCTGATATTTTTTGCATCATCAGAACTCTATAGGAAATACTTGGAAATTGTTTATATTTGGATCCATCTCTGCCCTTTGGGAAGAGCAAATATGCCATATATTTTTTTCCTTCTTTAAGATCCACCCCAAACAAAAAATATTGGCACTTAAGGATTGGTTTACTTATGAAACTATCAGCGTGAGAAGAGTGTTGATATTACCAAACACTCACATTTCCTTCTTTTTTCTTTTTCTATTATGCAAATGTCTCAAAATAGAAATACCTGTAGTAACCATTAAAAAAACCCAAGCCACCAGCAAAGCTTTCAACAGGCATTACATGCTTTCATTTTTATTATTTACAGCTTGTAAAAACATGCTTATTAGACTTGCTACATACATAAAATTTGCTCACAAAATTCACACAAATTAATGTTCAACCTGCTGTATTCAACAGCATGCATTTGTCTATTGAATCTGCACAGCAGGAGCAGGGCCCAAAACATTACTAGATTGGCAGCATGATCATTGAAAACACACCCAAAGCACAAAACATGCTCACATTTCCTCCAGCCACTCTCAGTGTCACAAACTTCAAGGGCCACCCTGCCCTCCGTGTCTGTGAGGAGCTCTCATTGAAATCAGTAGGAGTGCTGCACGTGTGCTGCTGTCAGACCTGTCCCTGGGCATAAATGTCACCTTGAAATATGCCCTGAAGTTGGAACTCTAAGCTCCACGAGACAAATAGACAGGGAATTAGCACCACAGCCATGCACCCCTCACCTCACTGCCACTGCCTTGTCCCCAGCCTCCTTTCAAAGGGGTGGCAGTCAGCAGCACTGCCTGTCATGGCATTTGAAAGCATCAAGCACAACCAAATAGTTTTCCTACCAATACATCTAGATATAAAATCCAGTCCTTAATTACCCAGGGAGAGTCACAGAATCCTGGATGTAGCAAACGCCCACCAAATTCAGCTAAAACAGCAAATACTGGCAGCCCTAAAGCCTCTGCTAGGGCTGAAAGCTCAATTGCTTAAGGCATGCAGGATAAGCTTGTGTTAGGCAACCATGTTGCTTCTCTTTTTTCAAACCTTTTAGACCACTTGACACTGGATTGTTTGAGCAGAACTGACTCTTTCTCAGTATTAAGAGTTTCTGAAGCTTCTGTAGTGTAAGCAATGTTATTTTCCAGGTGTGGACACTTGGGTGAAAGGAAAAATGATATTTCCGAAAGGAAAGTTTAATTATATAAGCTGGTTTATTTCTTAATTGATAACAAGGTGGGCTTGAAGAACTCTGTCCATCATGACACCATGATTAAACCCAAACTGTTAAATAGCTAATCCTATGGGAAAAAAAAAAAAAAAAGCCTGTAAACCCCCCCTACAATAACTGTTACATAAACACAAAGGTGCTTTTTCCATAGACTAGACATGATGAAAACCACAAAAAGCTCTTGATAATAATAAGACCATACCTTTAGCATCTGCATAATATTCCTTTACATTCCATAGAAAAATTAAAAAACAAAAAAACAAAACAACAAAACAACAAAACAACAAAAACTAATGCCTTATAAAATCAACAAAGAACCATTCCCATTTTTACTAGTATTGCCAAGGCAAAAAATTGCAAATGTTTACCTGACAAGTACCCTATCTCAGTATTGAGATGCACCTCCTAGGGGTTCCTGGGAAGCCACAGTGATGATCCTATTGAACACAGATGGTGAAAGAGCATCCTCACCACAAATACCAGCCCAACAAATGTAAGACTATCATTACAAGGAAAAGAGAAAGAAACAAAAGTAATCTGCCTATGCATACAGTCTTGCTAAAGGACTTGAAAATTATTTGCTTGTAAATTATTAACATCTCATGCTACAGTAATGGCACTACTGCAATCACGGGATCCCTAAAATGGGTGGTGTGGTTCTCTAAGTGAGACAGTGAGTCAGTGTCAAAGCCAAGCAGCAAGGAAGCTTTCTGCCTTACTCTCTTGCTAAGGAATCTCCCACTGCTTGCTTCCACACACCTGTCCCTATGGAAAACTCTCATTCCTTGCCCTTCTGTCCCATGGAAGCTTGCAGGAAACATTTGAGTGATGAAGAGCAGTTTTAGCCTCTTTCCCCAACAGAATCTTTTAACTGGAAACAAGGCCTCACAAAAGCCACAGAAATTTGACAAGGGAGGGCAGGTACACCTGGAGAGACCGAAGGGCTGTTTACCAGCATCACTACTACAACCATAAAAATCACAAAGACTGTTTCTGCAGGAAAAGAACTCACTTACTGCTCTCAGAGTCAGTGGCCCCTGTGTAGGCATAGGTTCGCCTCTGTCACAGTTGATTTAAAATCTTTTGCTGTGATGGCAGTGTTGGTAAAAGCTTTAGCCATAGTTTTTATGATGCTATTAAGTTTTAGTCATTTGTGGGTTTTGCAGTATATGAATACTATAGATGCCACCTTAATTAAAAGGTCTTGTCATCTTGTGCAATTAAAAAGAGAAAATGTACTCTCTTGTGAATAGCCAGGAACAAATTGAGCAAGCTGCATTATACACGCTAAGTACACAGCAATTCTGTGCTCTTTCCTGTATCACACATACTCTCCAGCATTCAATACTTTCTAATAACCCTGTTACAATGTTTTATGTATAAATGACTTGTGAAATACTAGTGCCATGGCATCTCTGACCATTAATGACAACTAAATTAAACAGAGTTCTACTTTGCAAAGACATGCAAACTTTACACAGAGTGCAGAAGGAAAACTGCGCTCTCTTTCTTGGGATTTTCAGATACTAACACCTCTTAAAGTAGGCATTCTTCTTCTTACAGAAGAAAATATCCATTAGATTGTAAGACAGACTCCTCCCAAAGAGTACACAGTAAGACAAACACCACCTTAAACAGACTTCAATACCCATGCACCTATTTAATTGGACAGCACATGCACATAAAGTAGATCAAGCACATAACATTCGCAGCCTACACATAAAAATGCACTTCCAGCTACCTACAACAAATCCCAGCAGATGGTTACCAGCATGTGTCCACACTTGTCAGCTGCAGACACATTCACCTTCATGAGTCTGGCTCATTCTTTCAGTTTTGACTCTAACTCAAGGTCTTTCAAGATAATGAGGCAGCAAATGATTGGTTGCCTCAAGGTTTGTGCCCAGAGAAGAACTGCCTTCAGGACCCACTAGTAACTTGTGACCATGAGAAAAGGATATCCTACATCCATCTGCTGCTTATGCCCTTAATACCCTGGGGCATCATATTAACAGGGCAGCAGGAAAGCCAGGCACATCTCCCTGGGCAAGGTAGACTGAAGCATCCAGCTCACAACATCTCATCAGTCCAACACAGCTGGCCAGCCACAGCCACTGAAAAGCTCTGTAAAAAGGGTGTGAGAGTGTATGCCATCTTTTCCAGTGAGGCCTAGACTTTTGCTTGGACTTTTTGGCATTACTACAATATATCACATGATCATTTAGACATCTCAGGATTTGCTACAGTCAGTAACATTTATGGCAATTTTTGCTAGACGTTCCTGTAGCAAGCATAGCTCCTGTGCCAGGGCCATACAGAAACTGAACATAATCTCATGTACAACTCACGTGTGTATGAGGCAGATCATTACCATTTGCAGAATACACCAGTTCCACTCAAGTCAACTGAAGCAGAACAGCCTGGTTGTTTTTAAGTTATATGGCTCAAATAGAGAACATAACCTTTAAAGGTACTAGGTAAGCTAGACTCACAGGTATTGCCAAAGAGCTTTTGTCTCAGAAGTCTTTTCCATCTGATAGTCCTTGACCAGCCATTTGAATTAAAGTGCATCATTGATATATGTGGGAATAACATTTCTTTCTTCCCCTTCCATCTTGCAAATAAGTAGGGCCTTTTGTTTGGAGAGCTGACACCTGCCAGCACCAAAACAAGTAACACAGTGGACCTGGAAGTTGTGTATGACAGGAGTAACCTGGGAGCTAGAAAGCTTACCAGCAGCACAACAGACAATGCTCTTATCTCTCTCCACAAGGAAACGACTTGCTCCTCTTCCCTTTGGTCCTTTGACTCACCCAGGAGCTCCCCACACAGCTGCTCTAGCTTCTGGGGAGATCTTCATAACCTGCATACAGGCTTCTGGCTTGCTGCCTCGTCCCTGAAGTGCCCAGTGCTCCCCTGCAGAAGGAAACTCCAAAGATGCTCCTTGAAAGGAGATTTTCCTCTTACATCCATGCCAGCAGCCACCTTTGGGGCTTAGAGCACTGCAAGTGCCTGTTTTCTGGCTGCTATGAGCCTACAGCATCTCCTTTGAAGTGCTGCAGCCTTTGGGGAGCATCCTAGGGCACTTCTGAGCTGCACAGGCAAGCAACAACTGCTGCAGCTTAGACAAGCAGATGCTCCAGAGGAAGAGACATTCTAGATGAGGGATGAGCAAAATAGTGATCACAGATAAAGTGAAGGAGAAAAGTTTTGGAAGGAACTGGATAACGAAGGAGGCTTCAAAGCAAAAAAGAGCAAGCACATTGGCTGTGATAGTGTAAACAAAGTGTAATTTCATAATTCTACTAACAAGCTACTGACCAATTAGAATAAATAACCCCAGGTGTGGCTCTAGGACCCACAATCCCACTTGGCCAGGAGCCCAGCAGCCAATGAGCAGCAGGAACAATACTAGAAACATCAGGTCCAGTGTGGATGGGTGATGAAGCCACATCACACCCCACACACTGTACTAGCAGCACTTCCAGTTCTATTTACATCCCTGGATAGGAGGCTGCTGGAACGACTGGCCTTCAGAGTGTTCAACAACAACTGAACATCCCTTGCATGTTGAAAAGCCAGGTAAATGTACACCATCATGCAAACTCTGGTGAAGTCCTGTCAGCCTTTCACTCTTCTCAAAGCAAATACAGCTGTAATAAACATGTAGGGGCTAACCACTCTTCAAAGAACCCTTTGTACCATAGCCACCAGGAACCACAGCTTTATACTGTGGACTTGAGACTGAGGTGTATTCATATGAGCATTCCTTGGATGTCACCAGACTCTTTTTCCCATCAAAGTCAATGACAGCAGGATAGAGATTAGGCCAAAAAAGAAATAACTGCATGCTGCAGTAAACTGATTCAATAAGAAATACACAACAGTCACTGGTAAGAGAGCTTATCCCTCCTTCAGTACTGAGAGAGCAAGAATGCTTATTTACAGGCTGAGCAGTTGCAATCCAATTACAGTCATTTGAATGCCCACTAGCAACAGGTATACACATGGATATTCTTAAGATTATTCTTAAACTACTGCCCACCCAAGGACACGACCAAGGCAGGAAGATTGAATACAGATTAAAAAGCTTATCAGGTTGCTTACAAGTGTGCTACACAACTGGGGAGGCTAAACTGACTGCTACAGCAGTCTCTTAGTGGAGCTCCTGTCCATTAAAGAAAGAAAAATTCACAAGAAATGGCTTCAGAGTAGATGAAAGCACAAAGGAGAGACAGGAAATTATAATTTTGAGAAAGATATGTGGAAACACACAATACGTACAAAAGGTATGTATTCTTTTCCCCCCTTCTTCCAGCTGAGCATCTGTTTAGTCTGAGCAATCCAAGTATCACTTAGATACTAAGTATGCCACCTTCCCTACAACTCCCACTAAATATACACTGCTACATGGTATAAAAATATAAACATATCTTGAGCTACCAAAACCACACCCCATCACCCCATCAGAACTAATCTGTACCACTCACCACTATTATAAAGCATTAAATATACCATTAAAATTTTTAGTTATAATGGAGAAAGAAAAATTCCAGCATCACTTAATGCCTTACTCTTGAAGTATTCTACACCCTTTCTGTCCCCTCATTTTACCTGAACATGTCAACAGTATCCAGCAGAGGCAAAATTTTTGCTCTTAAATTAAGGTCTTTGTGATCTAGCCATATAAATCAAAATGAAAAGGAAGGAAGAACAAGGAAAAAAAAGGAAAAAAAAAGCCAACACCTATAAAAAGGGAAAAAACAACAACAACAAACAAACAAAAAACACCAAAAACCCAAAACCTGTAGAAAGCAAAAGGAAGCCATGTGGCTTGATACCTAGAGGCTGGTGCCCCATGCTGCACCACACGTTCTAATTATTGAATTCAGTTACTGACCCCTGAGTATGAGCCCTTTCTCAAAAACTGCAGCAGGTTCAGTACCTTCCTTTCTGGAGCATGCTGCCTGTTTTTGAACTTGAGCTGCTGAGAGAGTTTATGAACAGAGCTGCTGTTTTATTTACTCTCAATTAATCATGCTCAACTGTAAACAAAGTGTCTGTTTCAGTTCTGCTGACAATTATCCACTTGTCAACATCTCCCTCAAGTACCTTCAGCATCTGCCAACAGCACAGAACTGCTAAATCAAACTGAACATTTTGTCTCAATAAAAAGACAGATGTATGGCAGGTTTTCTAGCCCACCGTCAGCAGTCAAACTATATTGTTACTAATGCAACCAGACCACTTCCTATGGAATGTTTCTTTACAAAGAAGGAGGGAAGCCAAATTTTATTTATATTAGTAAAGCAGATTCATGGAAGAAACTAATGGAGACCCCCAGAAAGCCCCCACAAAGGCAGAAGTGAGCCCTCCTGGCTAGTGACTGCTGTGGGCTGCCTGTTCTGCTGGGGCACGTGCAGCCCCAGCTTCACCAGTCACTCAAAGGCCAAAAACTGCAGAGTAGAAGTTCTTTACTTTGTGATGCTCATCAAATCCCACTTCCCTCCCCAAATAGTTTTAGCAGAAAAAAGTTTCCACTTCTCCCTCCATGGTCTGGGCTTTCTTTAGTCCCTAGAGCTCTCTTACTGGTTTGAATTTTACCATCTTAAGCCTTAAGATATAACTACTCCCAATAGCTCAAAAATCTTCCTGCATTTTAACACAACCACCTCAATACTTAAATTGTGGGATACAAGGTAAACTGCAGAGAGCCTGGAACCTTTTCAGGAACAGCCAGGTGAGACTGACCACTTTTTCCTCTGAGGTGATGAAGACACTGCCAGGCTGTTTTCAGGCCCTGACAGGCCAGGAGGGTGCTGGGCCTGTGGAGAGAATCACCTCACGCCACAGAAACACAAAACCAGTATGCCACAGCTCAGGCTTTTAGTATTATTTGAAACTTAATCCTGGTCTCACAAAATAATGGGAAAATCTGACAAACTTCACTGGCAAGTGACCCAATCCTTCACCTTTTCTCCACAGAAATGAGGTTTTTTTCCCAGAATAGAGCACTAGGCAGTACAAAGGCGCTAAAGGGACAAAGCCCCACACGGAGCACGCAGGGTCAAACCAGAAAGATCGCATCCCGGGCCGGTCCATACCTTGCACTGGGCGGCTCCGGCGGCAGCAGCTCCCGACTCGACTGGACTGGGCCCGGCTCGACCCGGCCCGGCGGGGAGGGGTTCCGGCAGGGCGCTGACACCAACTGCTCAATCTTCAGGTGGGTAATTGAGTCAAAACAACTCGGCTCGCGGCCTCGGCCTGCTAATGACCGCCCCAAGCCAGCGGAAGGCTCCGACCGCAGGTGCCCCCTCCACCCCCTGCCCAGGCCGGGCCGGCGTTCGCCCCTTTAACCTTCCCCTCCCTACGCAATTAATTGAGATATCTTTTATACTTGATGTGTTGTAAAATTAATGCCTAATTTATGTAATTAGTCAATTAACTATAATTCTAGCATATGGTGCCAAATGCCCAGAAGGTGTTCTTGTTTCCCAGGTACTTATTTTGATGTCATGAAATACAGCTAATTAATTTTACATGCATATTAATTTCGGATCTATTTAGCGGCTCCCTTTGTGAAAGCAGATTTAATATTTATCTTTCTAACCTTTTTGGGCAAATTCTGAGCTCGGTGCTGAAACGGAGGTGACTTTTTAAACATATTTCCATCGGTCTCCCTTTCCTCTGTGGAGCCTCTGCTGACACCGGGTCGATCCCTCCTGTGAAAAGATGCACAAGGGCTGATTATCTATAGCTTCCCGTACATCTATAACTGTCACAAGATACGGCTATTGAATTTAAATCCGATTAATATTTAATATTTAACATTTCTGAGGGAATTTTTGTTTGTTTTTTGCAAAGCACAATATCCCACGGACATTTTTTTTAAATAGCTGCTCTAAATACAATGCTCCTTGGAAAAATTATGAGAATTCAAGTATTGCTTAATTAGAAAAATGTGCATAATCCTCCTCACTACCTTCTGATCCTCGCAGTTCTCCTGTTTGAGCCGAGAAACTACGAGCTCCCTGCGCTTGGCTGCAGCTGGTGGCCCTCAGAAGCAGCACCCGCTCCTTCCCGGTGGAACACTCCAGGTCACACTTGTGCCTCTTTCGGAAGGAGATCGTATTTGATTTTGTCCGGAATACGGGGAAGGATTTCTCTTCTTTCTACATTTTGGGGAGAGATTAAGGGGTTAATCGCATCGTGGGGTTTCCTGCTTCCCAGATGTCGAGAAAAGGTTTTTGAAAAGGAAAAAGAAAAACACAAAACAACAACAACAACAACAAAAAAAAACCCTCTGAATTTCGTAGTCCACGCTTCAAAGTCCCAGTTCCCCCGTTACTGCTGCACTAATTGCCGCATTACCCTTATCTCTGGGGCGAAGGGAGGTAACAAATCACCTGGCCGAGGGGTGCATGGGGCCGGGCCGGGCCTGGGGGCTCCCTCTGCCCGACCTCCTGCCAAGCCCCAGGGAAGTGACAGAAAAGGGCAGGGCAGGAAAGGGCAAGGCAGGAGCGGGCTTTTAAAGAAATCTGCGCAACTGCTGTGGCGTCATAACTCTTATCCCCCTTTCCGGATAAATTAATGAGCAATTTAATTAATAAAATCAGAGAGTAGCGTAAGTGCTATGATAATGAAGTTAAATGAGCGCGCAGTAAAATATTCACTAATCCAGCACATTGGCAAATGCCCTCTTAATTCTGCTTACCACTAAAAGGGTTTTGAGCACCATAATGAGATTCCTCTGTCTGCTAATTAATTGACACTCTCCTGAATATTCATATGTGCTAGCACCAATACGTTCCTAATTGCACCGTGGAATGGATCTCAGAGGAAAGTAAATCGCCATAGACTTAATTAAAATAATGTATGCCAGATCCAGCTCGCTGAGGATGAGACATTTGCCATCAAGAGATGTAAGAAAGTGGCACCTGGTTTGTAGCGAAAAATGAGGAGAAAATCTTTATCCCTCCCAAGGTGAAGTCATCGAGGGCTGGGAAATGCCAGGCTTTTCAGCCTAAAGATCTGGAAGTGGAAGGGAGCGCGGCGCGGAGCCTGCTCGCCCGCGGCGGTGCCGCGCACTGACCCGCCGAGCTCCGCAGCTGGAGGCAGGGGAGCGCGGGCTTCATGGGGCGAGGAGGAAGAAATCTGGTCAGGGATGCCCTCTACAGAGGCGTTCAGGGAAAACCGTTTGTCTGCGACGAGGGAGGGGAAGAGGTGGGGGGCAGGGAAGGAAGGAGGGAGCCGCCACATTTGTAAACTTTTCCTTGAGGGGAATCCGGTGCCTTTGAAGCTCGGTCTCTGAATGGATTGTTCTTTGCACCTCCAGACTAATACTGTGAGCTAATATTGTACATTGAAATTGTTCCGCTGTTAAAAGCGAGGCAAGTTGCGCTAAGAAACGAGAGCCTGCCGCTCCTTGGCCGCGGCCTTCGCCTCCCGCGCCGGGGCGCAGGCTGCGCGCTGCAGCCGGGGCAGACACTGCCCGCCCCCCCGGCGCGGGNCCCGCGCCGGGGGGGCGGGCAGTGTCTGCCCCGGCTGCAGCGCGCAGCCTGCGCCCCGGCCCGCGCAACCTCAGGTCTCATTGAAACCAGATGTAAAACACTTTGCTAGGTTTCTTCCCTCCCTACCAGCTCAGGGAACGAAAAGAAAAAGCGGTTTCTTGGAAAAGACAGCTTTTAAAAAAATCACCACAGGTTAGAAACTAAAAAGAGTTTATTTGAAGACATACAAATGCATATTTATTATACACATGTAGGCATTAACAATGTAAATTACACCGCCAGCACTTGCTGGTTGTTTATTCATTAGATCTTTAGAAAATCTACATTGCCTGCAGATAGCGGGATGATAATGTGAAATACACAAACAGTTTACCCAGACAGCTCCGCTCAGCTCCGCGCAGCTCCGCGCGGTGCTACCAACAGGTCGGTGAGGCCGGGAGGCTGGGCAGAGCGGCGGGCTGGGCTCGGGACCGGCCCCGCTTCCCTTCGCTACTGAAAAAGTGGGATTCTGCCTCGACAAGGCTGTCACACCGACAGAAACCACCGCCACCCAAAATAGAGGGCAAGGGGTTTACAGGTCGTGGCCCAGAAGAAAGCAAACTTAGATGGAAATACACCCTCGGAGGAGAAATACAGGGGGGGATCTCCCCTGAACGGCAGAGCAGACGTCTCGCTCTCAGAGCTCAAAAAACCCTCGGCATTCGCATTGGTTTTATTCCTATGTAAAATCTTCCCGCGCCAAAGGAAAAAATAACAAAACACCAAACCCTCAAATTATTTTTCTCGTTAGCTGATTGAATGCTGTATGACAACAGTATCTTTCATTAATACAGAGAAAAATGAAAGGGAAGAAAGCGCTGCGAGGAATTATTTTCTGAAGTTAGGTTCAAGGACCCTCTTCCAGAAATGAAATATTGAAGGGTTTTTGGGTTTTGTGTTTTTTTCTACAGAAATGTGGGTTGATGGGAAGACGGGAGCTTTGCTCGCGTCGTGAGGGCAGCAGCCGGGGAGCTGAGGCAGGCGGAGGATGTCAATAAATGTAAGGAAGAGCTGGAAGCCTTTAGCCTCGGACAAGGCAGACGACGCTTCTCCGGTGACTGCCAAGCTGCCCCTCGCACTCCTGCCCTGCACGGGCGCTGAGCATGCGGAGCGGTGAGGAGTACTCCGCGGCGCCCCTGCCCGCGGCATGGGGAGGGGGCAGGCAGCCCTGATGCTTTTCTGGAGATGCAAGGCGGCCGAGGAAGGCACTGTCCCCCCACCCCGTGAGACGGGCCGAGGCTTTGCCAGTGTGCCAGCTCCGGGGACTCAGGCGGGCGGAGCGGTGCTGTCCCGGCCCGCGGCGGAGCGGTGCCGCGGGGGAGGGGAGCCCTTAGCGCAGGAATTGTCCTCGCTGTCCCCGGGCAGCTTGGTGGGTGGCAGCCGGGAGGGGGACGGGGGGCGTGGGGAGGGAAGNTTTTTTTTTTTTTTTTTTTTTTTTTTTTTTTTTTTTTTTTTTTTTTTTTTTTCTTCCTAAAAGGACTATAATTTCCAAACCAGCTCGTTTCATAAACTTTATTTTTATCATCAGCTTTTTTTCCTAGCCATGCTCATCTCGATCATGCTTTCTTCCACAGTTTGCTGATGTCTTGGTGTTCCTCAGAAATCCAGAAAAAAAAAAAAAAAAAAAAAAAAAAAAAAAAAAAAAGACAAAAAAAGAAAGAAAAAGAAAGGAAAATCAAGTTTGCTCCACCCCGCTATTAACCAAAACACAATACCTTTTTCTGGGTGGTACTGCACAGAAGTTGATTCAGTTTTGACAATGTTGTTTAGCTATCATTTGCTATTTTGAATGAATGGGAGCAATCCCCCTTTTTACAACAGTTGTTTCCTATTATGGAGAGGTGCAGCAGTTGAGGGCAGACATGTGAAAGTGGCTGTTTGATTCCCTTTTTCATCCCCCTGACCCTGCCTTTGTCCCTCCTCACCCTGGGAATGTCACGCCTCACTACTTCACTTTGAGATGCTCTAGAAAGTGGCTTTGTTATTCCTTTTAGACATACACGAAATTGTTCTCATTCCCCCTGCTGTAAAAGATACTTCAAATTGGGACTCGGTTCACAAGTGCAATGCAATTTGGCTTAGCTCAACCTTTGTTCTGCTTGTACAAATGACCAAACAGTGCACACATTATACAGTTGATCTACTGCTCCCTTTACACCAGAGTTAGGGGCTGGGAGAAAAGCAAGTTAATCCCTTCAATACTAAGGTGGCATTTTCAATATTTCCTACAATGCGAAAAAGAGAAGAGAGGGCAGCCTGAAATGCGACATTTATTTAAAACGGAAGATTAAAAAGAAGAAGTTTGCGAGGCCTCTCCTGATACTTCTCCAAATAAATAAATAAACCAACCAACAAGTCCCAGACGTGTAAATAAATACTCCATCGCCTCCGGGAAGGGAACTTTACCGCAAAGAAACGCTATCGGGGCAGTAACTTCGAGACTCAAGCTGGAATCCGCGCTACCAGCATTCTGCAGAACAAATCGCTCCGGGAGAGGCGCTGAAGCGGTGGCTAAACCCGCGGCCCCGGACGCACACCTGCGCACCCCCGCGGAGGTGTGGAGCGGCCGGACAGCCCAGGCAGGTGGCCCAGGGGCAGGCAAACAGGGGCGCGGACACCGAGCTCGGCGGTGGGCAGGGCTGCATGGCCACCCCGGGCTCCAGACTCGGTGTGTCAGACACCCCTAACCTTGGCACCCCTCGCAGCCGCCCGAGAGAGGTCTTGGAGGGACTGAGGAGGCGGCGCTGCAGTGCTGCGTTTACCCGCGTGGGGTTTTACCGCCGGCGGTACTACGAGAAAAGAGCTCTGGTCAGGAACCAGGTGCTCTGGGACATTCCCACGAGCGGGAACAGCAGCCTCCTTCCGGGGTTAAGGAAGCCGAGCAGTACCAGTGCAGGCTCTCAGCACTTTGGGCTTGGTCAAAAAGGCGGCCCAGGCCCCGAGAGCTGTAAGCCCTGCGCCGTGCCCTCGCCTCACGAGGTCCGGAGCCGGCAGAGGCCTTTGAGGTCGGACAAACTTGGGGCGCCGGGCTCATTCGTGTACCCAGGCTCTCCCACGTACGGTACAGCCACTCACGTCCTCCCATGCAGGCAGGCCCCGAATCGGGACCAGGCGAGCACCGGGGAGCTCGGACTCCCCAACCCGTCTCCCCCCGGGGCCGCCGGACATGGCCACACTGGGTCCCGGGGAGGACGGGCTGCCTTCTCCCTGGACCCGACGAGGACAAGGGTCCATCGTCCCTTCTGCTGCGAGGAAGGGAGGTGTCCTGGGCATGGGGACCTGCCGGGCCCCCACCCAAACCGCCGGCGGCGCAGCGGGGCGGGGGACCCACTCGGGCTGTTGTTGCTTGGCATCCCCGACGGGGCGGGCGAGAAGGACGCGTACAGGGAGCCAGCATTCAGCAGCGCGACTGCGACAAGGGGACAGCGACGGCGGGGAAGGGGCGGCAGAGCGCGATACCCCACGCCGGGAGTGCTGAGCCCCGCAGGGTGCAGCCCTGCCCGAGCCTGGGTACTCGGGCACAAGAGGCACTGCAAACACCGAGCGGTTCTGTTGGTATCAGGGAGAGCACCAGGGAGAGATCTGTTGGGGAGCAGTTCTCAGTCCAGCCTTGACAGGCAGGGGGAGTTTGTTTAGTGCTCACTGCGAAAGGAACAAAATCCTTTTGAAAGGGCGCTAAGTAGTTTCACGCCAAAGTGGCAGATTTGGTGAAGAATGTGGGGTGGGACAAAGCCTCGCCGTTCCCAGAGCGGACGGAGCGCATAGGGAAACCGGGAATTCAAGCACACAGAAAAGAGGGAGAACCCAAATCTCCCTGCTTCCTTCTCCCTCCCGGCCCCTGAGGTGAAAAGAGAAGCAGAACCATTAGAAGGGGAAAAAAAAAAAAAAAAAAAAAAAAAAAAAAAAAAAAAAAAAAAAAAAAAAAAAAAAAAGAGAGAGAGAGAGTGAGGCTTAGCCGAAATGTGGCCACAACCAGCAGCCTGCAGTTGACTTTCCAAAACGGGGGAAGCTTGCTCAGAGCCTGGCATTGTGTTTCGCAGCCTAGGAAACCCTAAGAAGCTGGTACTTTTCCCCTCCCTTCTCTTTTCTCCCAACTGGTTTGTAAATATTAACAAGGTTGTGAGCTATTCTTTCACACATTGTGGACTTTTTTTTTTTTTTTTTTTTCATCCTTGGAAAACTTATTGGCTTACCCACAGCCCGTCTCCCACTCCTCCCCTCTGCAAAACTACACACCTGCTTGCAGCCACAAGAATTCAAAATCAATATTGTATTTGTCACTTTTCTGCCTCCTTTTCCTCTCCCAAACGCCCTGCTTGCCACTGAAGCGAATTGTGGATTTATGGAGGAAAATTAGCATAAATTATTACCAAACCTGTAAACGTGTGTGGTCTTGCTTGTGGGAAAGGGGGCTATTGCAAACCTTCCATGCAGAAAGGTGGTCCATGATGGGCTCCATGCAAAGGCTGAATGGCTATTGCAAGAAATAGATTTCCATTGGGTTTGCACATTGATATAATTGACTTATGTGTATTTTATACAGTTTTCCCAACACTTCCTCAGAGCTCCTTATTTGAATTAGGCTTCAGTCTATTTGTTTTGGTTTTCTGCACAAAGGATTTGGATTCTCTTGCCCCCTCCCCTCCTCTCTAATGTTGGCTTTCTAAGTAAAAGACAAATGCTACAAGTTACACTTAAACCCTATATTGCCCACTCTGCTACCTGTTGCATGCTTACACATGGGGTGAAACTGGGTATCAATTACGATGATGGCTTTGCCGGCCCTACCCCTCTGTTCACACATTCCTTTGCACTGGAAAAGAAAAATCGGGAGCCTTACAGCCATACCTCCTTTACCCTCGAAGTAGCAAATGACAACGGAAATCGACTTTTTTTTTTTTTAACTTTACAGCTTGCAGGGTCCCATTTGCGCCAGCGGTTTTGTTTGTTTATTTGTTTGTTTTCTTTCTTTCTTTCTTCGGAAAGAAAAGGAAATGATACAAAGAGGAATAAAAGAATTTGTCAGCCTGGGAATTTTGTTTACTCCCGTGCTACTTCTGAGCTCTCTTTGACACGGATCCCAGGAGTGAACTTGGGCTGAGAGACAAAACTCGAACTCAGGGGTGTTAGAATTTGGGGGCGGGGGGTGTCGAAGGTGTCAGTTACATCCACACATATGGGAGCTCGCAATATGAAAATAGAAGCGGTCTACCCGGTGTCCTAAGAAGACGCTGGAAGGACATTTCAGGGTATTGTCTTCCCTACCATCTAACAAACACCCATCGGCTCATCACCTCTTACCCCCAAAAAACTTTGGAGGCTGCCTTCCTGCCCTGCCCAGCTAGCGTGGAATCTCTGGAAGCTGGAACCACTGGAATCACTGGTTAACTGTGAGGCAGCTCTCGGGCTCTGAGGAGCATGAACACCCCTTGGCCCCTCTCTGCAAGGGGACTGACATGCGGCAGGTCTTCCCTCGAAAAAGGACTCGTTAGCTCGGCGACGCAGGGCCGAGGTCGGCTTCTCGGATTCCTATAAACACAATTATTTGCCCATTTATTCTCTAAACGACATCCTGCCCCGAGAGAGAGGGATTAGACGGGACCGAGGGCTTCCGGGCTGAAACGAGGGGAACGCAGTTTAACACACACCACGTCGGAGCCAGTTGCAGTGTGAAATGCGTTTTCAAGCTGCTGCCAGGTTTCATAGCCCTGTTTGATGGAGACAGTCCCTCCGAGAAGACTAACGCGCACGCAGAGCCCGTCTCGCAGCAGCTATTTTTGCTGAATTAAGAAGGTGACATTATTCTTTTCTTCAAGTACTTCTGTTAATATTGAAAAACGTGCGCTTGCATTTCAAGCGGGCGCGCTCAGCCTCAGCAGCCATTTCAATATTAATGAAATTGTTTAATCTCCTAAATTCATCGTGTTTAAGTTACGTTTTGGTGAGTTATTGACCGACTCCGAAAATATTGTTAATGGAGTGGATGTGTATTCGCCACAAAGGCTCTTCCTCTCAGGGCTTGCTTCTCTCGAGACAATCTTTTATTGTGGCTCTCGGGTGACAGGATGCACCGCAGCCTCGGGAATACACATCATGCAAAGTTCCCTCGTATGGCAGGGCAAGCCTGGGACCTTCCGGGCCTGATCTTGCCCCCAGGACGCACAGTTGGCAGCGGGGGGGCTCGTCTGGGCTGCGGTGCTAGGATCGGGCCTTGGTTCCCGGGGAGGAGGCAGCAGGATGGAGTAGGGAGAGCCGCCAACACGGGTATTACACATCCCGCCTGCTCCTACACACACTGCTCCGCACCTAGAAGCACGCAGGCACACGAACCGCCTGAGACACACCACAGAACCCCCGCGGAAGGCACAGTAACCGGTGACACCGGCCGGTGACCCCAGTCCAGTTCCGCGGGGTCCCTCCGCCCCAAGCCCTGCCGGCTGGCGCGCAGGTTGCGCCCCAGCGCTGCCCGCCTCGATCCCCGGCCGCGGGAGCAGGACAGCGGCTTGGAGGGCATCTCGGCATCGAGCACACCGGTACCACG
>JAAWXA010000040.1:2607125-2774312 GCA_038090715.1 Florisuga fusca
GGGGAAGAAGGAAACTTCCCGGGCGGCTACGGAGGAGCCCAAATGTCTTCTCTCCTCGAAAGAACCTTCGATCGAGGAGAGCGGATTTGGCAAAGAGAAAGTCTCTCGTTACCGGGAAAAAGGCTCGCCTCAAGTTAGCCAACAATACAAATCAGATAACAATACAGAACAAACAAAATACCACAGCCAAGCAATTTCCATGTCAAACATCCCACTGCTCAGTACCTCCATTTGTAAGTGTGAATTGCAGACTAAGCTTCCTGCAAAGTCCACAGAGAGGTTAGTGCATACCTTCCCCCCCACCCCCAGCCACCGGGTACCATCGCGCTGCAATTCCGCTGGCGGAGCCTTTTCACCCCTCGCCTTGTCTTCAAATGGAAATGATTCCCATTGGCCCAAGGTGTCCATGTAAATAGGTGTAAATGAAACCAGATTATGCCTTTCTCTCTAGCCCCCTCCTCCCTGCTCCCCTCCCCCTGCTCCCAAGGCGATTGTCATATGATAGCAAAGAAGTGGCACATTAATGAAGCGCCTCTACAGGGGTCTTTTCTGCTCATGTCACCACATAAAACTATCAGATGGTTAGAGGAAGGACATGGAGGCAACTACTTAGCTCATCGCGGCTGCAGAGAAGCAAACAAGCCTCTGCTACAGTCCAGCTGCCGGTGGTGTAAAAGAAGCTGATTCAGCCCGCGGAGGAGAAGGGAGGGGTGTACACGAGGATTCCCAAAACCACGCCAGCTCGCTGCCTCCTCGGAACTAAACCGGAGCTGAGTGGCCGGGAAAGGAGCGAGAGACACGCCGGAGGAGCGGGGTGGGAAAGAGCCCGGACTCCCAGCTGCGTCCCGGATGCGGACTGTCAACTTCCAGCAACTTTAAGGTGGGTTATGCAGGGCTGGCATGGAAGGGGTGGCAGATGAAGGGAGAGGATGGGATAGAAGAGGGTCTCGTCCTGGTCGAGGCCAAAAGGCAGAGCTACCGCTCGAGTAACTTTACGGGCGCAGGAGAGCGAGGGGAGACCAGGCTGAGCGAGGCCGGAGCTGGGAGAAAGGAGCATCGCTTCTACCTCGCCAGCGGTGCAGAACTCCGGGTTGTTTTCCCTTGCTCCCATCCGGTCCCCCGAGGTCCGCCGTGCCCCTTCTCCGTGGCTTTCTTTCTCCTTCCCGGCCCTGCACCCACCCGCTGCCCCGGCCGGGTGTCGGTGCAAATCTTCTCGGACTCATCCCTCTCCCCCCACCCCTATCCCCTCCTTGTCCTTCTGCAGAACTCCGCGGGTCCCCTAGCGAAGATGCCTCGCCCGGGCAGAAACACGTACAGTGACCAAAAGCCTCCCTACTCCTACATCTCGCTGACCGCCATGGCGATCCAGAGCTCCCCGGAGAAGATGCTGCCCCTGAGCGAGATCTACAAGTTCATCATGGACCGCTTTCCCTATTACCGGGAGAACACGCAGCGCTGGCAGAACTCCCTCCGCCACAACCTCTCCTTCAACGACTGCTTCATCAAGATCCCGCGCCGCCCCGACCAGCCGGGCAAGGGCAGCTTTTGGGCGCTGCACCCCAGCTGCGGGGACATGTTCGAGAACGGCAGCTTCCTACGCCGCCGCAAGCGCTTCAAGGTGGTCAAGTCGGACCACCTGGCCCCTAGCAAGCCGGGGGACGCGGCGCAGTACCTGCAGCAGCAGGCAAAGCTGCGGCTCAGCGCCCTGGCGGCCACCGGCACCCACCTGCCCCAGATGTCCACGTACAACCTCGGCGTGTCCCAGCCCTCCAGCTTCAAGCACCCTTTCGCCATCGAGAACATCATCGCCAGAGAGTACAAGATGCCCGGAGGCCTCGCCTTTTCTACGATGCAGCCCATGCCGGCAGCCTACCCCCTCCCCAACCAGTTGACTACGGTGGGCAGCTCCATTGGTACGGGCTGGCCCCACATGTACAGCTCCGGCATGATCGACACCGCCACCCCCATCTCCATGGCCAGCAGCGAGTACGGCGCCTACGGCGTGCCTATAAAGCCACTCTGCCATGGGGGACAGACTTTGCCGGCCATCCCCGTACCCATCAAGCCTACCCCCGCCGCGGTGCCGGCCCTGCCCGCGCTCCCCGCGCCCATCCCCACCATCCTCTCGAACTCGCCGCCCTCACAACCTAAACCTCCTACAATGCTAAAAATCATCCTACCCACGATAATAATTCTCCCTCCCCCTCCTAGTAGCAATCCTCCACCTTCACACACAAACCGGAACCCTACACCTTGCAATACTAGCCCTCAACCCCCCTCTACCCACAGCACCACCAACAATCGGGCTACGGGTTTGCATTTTAGGAGGAACCCCGAATATACCACCCCTCGACGGCCACAGCCCATTTTCCTCAATAGGGCTNAGGGCCCCGTACAGGTACTGAGGGAACGGGTGCCTTCCCTGCGGGTCCCGCCTGAGGCCGGGGCGGTGCGGGAAGCGGGACGCCGTGCGCCGGGAAGGCACCCGTTCACTCAGTACCTGTACTGTTTACAAAGAGCCTGGTTTAATGTAAATACCGAACTGGCATTTGTACTGTGAATCAGATGAGGTCCCCTTTGCAGTACCTGTTGTAACGTGGATGTTTACTGTAGTTTTGAGGTGGAAGAGACAGAGAAGTTAATTTGTCTGTTAAGTTCTGATTACCCTGAAGGTTTGGGGAGCTCAGGGTTCCTTTGCTTTTTAAATTTTGGAGCTATTTATTTCATAGCTTAAAAACAAACAATAATAAATAAAAATAAATCTGTTAGCAAGCACACAACCCAGCATAGCTTAGGAAAAGCTGCTGAAGTCACTGTTAGAACATGGGGAAGTAACACAACGGCAGGTACAAACTGTGGAGGTCATCTTGATTTCTGCTGGAGCTTTGCAGACAAGAGAGAGGGGGTGAGGGAAACTGTAAATGTTTGTGCATATGAATTATTATAAAATGTGTAAAATGAAAATGCACTTTTGTTTGATATACTCCTTTCTAGTTTTAGGTAGTTTGCTGGAAACTGAACTGTTGTTCTCTTGTGAACTGCTTAAGTTAAGGAAAAAAGAAAGAAACAACCAACCCCCCAAACGGCATTAATGTCTATTGGAATTGTAAAGATGTTTCGTTTTAACTTTTTTTTTTTTTTTTTTTCTTCTGTACAGAATAAGCATGGCATTTTAAATATTGGTGTTCTTGTTCCCAGCATGTGTGTTTTAAGACAAAGGCTAAAAAAGTGTCTACGTTAAATTATGAACCTAGTCGTCCAAATAATATTTTCTCATTAAAATATGTAAATGCAGATTTAGTTTCTTATTTGTCTTTATAAAGAGCTTACACGAGAAAAGTAACAGCATTATTTCGTGGGGGAAAAAAAAAAGACATTATTCCAATGTTTAGATAATCTAACGAGCACTTTCCCCGGAGATTACTATAAATACAGTTATTATCACAACACATTAGATAAAATGTTGCTGGTTTACAGAAAATGTAACATACTTGTGCGTTTCCTGTTTTTTATATCTATACAACTATACATATACACACACATAAATGCAACTGTCCTATACACTTATACCGAATATAAACACATACTACGTTTATGTCTCTGTATGTGTATTTATCCCCTACGTATTCCCAGTTAAACTTTCTCTTAAAAGTATAGAAATTAGTGAGCTTCTCCAATACAGAGCAAGCATAAAAATATTTAAAGAATTAGTTTTTAAGACTAAGAATACCGAATTGTAGTCAGTTGTGTTTTTTCTTACAAGTGGAATCTCAAAATTTTTTGGAGAGTCAGCTAAATCTTTTTTAGACAGGATTTACCTGTCATTTAAACCTCCTCAAGCATCGCAGCTACTGCAATCACTACTATAATTGCTCCATTTCTCTTGGTCACACTTTCCAAATAGGGTAGGTTGCAATCTGTAATGCTTAAAATTGTACCCGTTTTCCTGTAAGTCAATACACAGTCCCTCTTAAAAAGTAAGGGCAGAGTCAAATCATAGATCCCACCAGTTACAATGAAAACTGGATTCTGTGCACCTTCCAGTGAGGTTCTCCGATTCTTTCAGGCGATTTTGCAAGGATTCTGCAACTGCTGAAAATGACAGAAGCAATCTAGTGAAATTTGTAAATCAGGGTCTCAGAGATGAGGCTGTCTGAGCAAAGAGTGCAGGTACGAGACAACGGAGCACTTAAAGGCTTATTAGAAAGAAAACGACATTGTATTCTAATGAACGGACGGGACTCACTAATTCTACGACAATGACATTACAGAGGTTTTGCTTCTGCCTGATGTCCCTCTGAATTTCGGGACCATAAACAGGGCAAGTGACATCCCAATTTCTTTACTACGTACCGCAAGGTCCTTGCAAAAGTTTTAAGATTAATGTAGAGGGTAATTAATCCACTTGCGACCATTTTTTTTTTTTTTTAAAGCAGCGAACGGATCCCACACACAGCATTAAGGTGGAAAATACATGAATCATTGGGCTGATTAAAATGCATGAAGCTGCTAAAGCTTGTCAGATGGGGGACAACTGAACTCATTCATCAAGTACAACCCACGATTATATCAACAAGATCAGCTAAAGAAAGCATTCAAAACTTATCACCAGATCAATGGACACGTAAGTCGACAAACTTTTCCTAAACAAGCGATGACCTACATTTTTTGACGAGGAGGACCCTTTTTTACCTTTTTTTTTTCCTTTTTTTTTTTTTTTTTTTTCTTTTCTTCCCCAAGATCTAGCAGTCAGAACAAATCCTCAAAGATGAAATCTGAGCTCAGCTGAGAAGACGAAGCTGCACTTTCAGGGTCTTTTAAAAACTGTATAGAAACCTACCGAGATAACGATCTGAAAAGATTATGCCCCGAAGCAAAATATTTTCAAAAGGTGCAATAGCTTTCTCGCCACATAATCCGATAGTCAGACTCGCAACAGAACTTTTAAAGTGCCATTTTATCTCTGCGACTGACAGAGCCTGTCCGAGCCCGAGGACCCCCCCTTGCCACCCGCGCAATCGCCCGCGCCGCGGCCGCAACCGCGCAGCCCTCGGGGCCGGCACCGCGCTCACACGCGCATCTCCGCCGGCGCCCCGCAATGTTGCGGTGCTTATTTCAAACATAATACGCAGCTCAGGGCGTCGCTTGAATTTACTGCTTTGACTTGTTAAATCTCCCTAATGGCTCAAGTCCAATGTCAATAAACACAGATCTGAAATAGAGCAGCAAGAGACAACAGCGCGGAGGGACGGGGCAAGGGGGGGGCGAGGGAATCAGCATGGCCGAGCTCGCCGTCGCGGGAGCCGGGGGGGGGNTTTCTTCCGGAGGCTGAGCTTGAGCCCGGCGGTGCAAGGTAAGCCCGCGAACTCAGTCGTGCTTGGCGACTCGGGTTTTTCCTTCATGTCAGTGCATGGTATGTGAATCCTTTCTCGTCGGGATATTTTTTTTTTTTTTTTTTTCCTTCCCCCGCGACGTCTGACAAGGCACCACCCCACAAGACTGAATCTTCTATTGAAGAAAGCCAGCTCTTTCTCACCCAGAATATTTATTTTCTCTCGGACCGCGCCTTGCGGGAAGGGCGGTCTGTGCCAGGTAGGGAGAAAAGAACTCCCCGGCGACGACTGAGAGGGAGTTTTATGAGCCAGCCTTTCTTCAAAAGTGGTCCTTGGGAAAGCGAGAACAAACTTAGCGGCTTCGTCAACTTCAGTGGCGAATTATATCGGAATCTTAATATAAATGTAACTTTGTGGGCTGTGTTTTTGTTTTGTTTCTATTAACAAAAAGAAACTGAGGCTGTGAAGCCTTTGAGGAGCTGTATTTGTTTCTTTTAAACTAACAACAAATTATCTAATTAATATGTTTCAATTACAGCATGAAAAAGAGAGGCTTTGGACCGCCTGCAGTGGGTTTACAATAGCCCCAGAGCCCACTATAAGAATTTACAATAACTTCACATCTGTTTCTTTATTTCCCACTTTTCGAGTCTAAAACTCCTCTCGAAATCACTTCAAACCGTGGCCCAAGTTATGAAATATGGTCTCTCTGCCAGGAAAAAAAAAAAAGGTGGAAAGAAAAAAAGGACAAAACTTTGCAGAGCGAGGCTTCATTTGCAAGCTAGAAAGTGAAAGCCCCATTGAAGAGCATTAAACAAATATATTAGAATTCTGTCACTTTATGCAATTGAGTAGATCAAATAAAGGGTCCCAGGCCACTTCATTCACTCTCATTCACTTGAATAGAAAATGCAAAGAATAGCAAACCTAGACTGGGCCACCGATGTAGATTTAGCCCTTTTTTTCTAAGAGACAAAAAGGCTGAATTTTCACAAACACATTGCTGACTCGGGGACTAGGAAACCACCACTGAAACCCCTTTGGAATTTAAATTCATTTTATCTTCGTCTCCCTTTCTGGGTCCGTTTGCTCTACAGGGCCAGTTACACTGGTATTCTTGCTTGGAAAAAAACCCCACAATACAACACAATAACAATAATTATTAAAAGAAAAAAAAAAAAAAGTAAAAAGATAAAAGGCTCCGGATTTATCAAGCGGAGCTACAGTATAGTTTGGGAAGTAACGTTTTTGTTTACAAAGAGAAAACGGGGAATCATCCACCTCTCGCCCAAGCTGCCCTGCGACTCGCAGCCTCTTGACGGGACGCTTGGGCAAAGTGCTCCTGACCACCTGCCGCCCCTCCACGCTCCACGCTGCGCACATGCGGAGGGCTGCCGCGGGGCCGGGTGGAGACCCTCGGCTGTGCCCCACGCCCCTCTCTGCCGGGGCCCGTCCCGCTCCCACCCGCCGCCGGACTCGCCCCGGAGACGCCCGCGGCCATGGCCGGGCCTCTCACCGCCCCGAAACACCGGCCCGGTCCGGCCGCCTCCGGAGCCGCCGAGGCCCGTAGACAGCGTGGCTGTGGCTACCGGGAGCAAGTACCGCGGGCAGCTGCTCCCCGAGGTCAGCCCGGAGCAGCGCCGAGGGCTCCACGGGCCCCTGTGCCCTCCCCCGGGCAGCACGTTTCTCTGAAGGTGCCTTTCTTGCCATCCTTCATCTGCTGGAGGCCCCCGGAGCAGGGCAGCAGACCCCAGCACCCAGGGAGGGCCTCACATGCCCCTAACACGGCCGCTGCCTGGAAGCACCGGAGTGTTTGAAAGGTTAAAATGTACCTCGACTGTAGGCACTGCTAAATAAAGGTTCTTAAATTTATGCTATTTAGAAGGGCCTCACTATTTATTAAGTGGTAACTAGAATGTTTTGCATTAATTAGAGCAGCTCCTTAGAGAGACATAACAGCCAAGAAGACTGAATCCTACACCACAGGAAAAGGTTCAGCATCTCCACTCTAGCCACAGACAGCACAGACCCCTGCACCCACTGGGCTCACTTGTAAACAGTCATCTCCAAGCATTTTGCCCAATGATGAAATCAAGGCACTTTGGGGGGCTGCAGCTTCCATCCTCCTTGCTTGACATAATGGTTACTGGATGGAATAAGCCCAAAACTTATGGGCTTGGTTATGGAGTGGACTTGGTTCCACTCCTAGGCATGCCCAGCTGCCCTGGCCTCAGAAGCTTAAGGTGCCTTCTCAGCCTTTCAAAATCACCAGTGCCTGCTGGAGGATTCGGGAACTCTTGCTCCCCATGCTACTCCCCTGAGCAGGCCCATGCCCTAGTTCCACCCTTCCACCCGGTCTAAGCTACTAACTACAAGGCACTTTCATTCCTACGATACAAGGCAGGTGCCTCTGCACTACCAATTAAACATGAAACAAATACAAACTAAAATGAAATAAGCACAAATACACCAAATCCTCTGTTTTGGAATGCCTGAACATGAAAGCATGCTATGTCATCCAGCTCCAGACAAAAATAGCTGCTTTAAAGGTTAGGTCAATGTTAGGCCAAACAGGAATCTCTGCTGCAGGATATTAAGGTAGATGAAGCACCATTTTGCAGCACAGAAAACAATACTCCATCTTCAGCTGCAGATGGCAACCATCTCTTCAAACAACTGCAAGCTCACTTCTTCCATGCCACAGATAAGTATTTTTCTCCCAACTAGAGTGATACCACCAGCTGATTCTCACTTCTTCCTGTACTTCTCTCCTGTGCAGTCTTTATGGCTCTGGCTGAAAAGTTCCAGTTGTGGCTTCTTGGCTTATGATCTGGGCTCCTCTCAGTGCTACGACTGCTCTCACACAGAGCAGAGAGATGGGATCAGGCCTGCACACACCTGAGGAAGGAGAGCTCAAACATACCAGAGTTTGTGTTTCCTGATTCAGATTTGTGCCTGATCTAATCAAGCCCTTGCTGAAGGTCATTTCATAATTAACCC
This sequence comes from Florisuga fusca, assembly GCA_038090715.1. Lineage (NCBI taxonomy): Eukaryota > Metazoa > Chordata > Aves > Apodiformes > Trochilidae > Florisuga > Florisuga fusca. The sequence goes on from JAAWXA010000040.1 coordinate 2,615,459, forward strand.
TCATAATTTCCAGGTTAAGGAAGTTCTCCAAAGAGTAAGAAAAGAGGATCAAGAGACATCTCTGCTCCATGTAACTGGGATCCAAATTGCTGTTTTGTTCATGGCTATGAGAACAGGGCTAGAGTACAATTCTAACAGATATGAAAGCAGACATTTATGATTCCCACACCTGCAGAAAGACATTAATTGTCATAATAATTTCTTTATTGAGCTACAGCTTCCTCATCTTTTCCCAGACATTCTCCTGAATGTACAAGGGGACAAGCTGGACCTTATCAAGCTGCTTCCCTTGCTAGGCAAGGGAGCTATTCTACTGTAATTTTCAATCATTCATTATTTGCAAGACTGGCACCAGTTATCACAGCTATCATGTATGTCAGAGGAAGACACACAACTCCTAGAAACAGACAATTCTGCAGGGAGGGAAGAGCTTGTGCCTTCTTCCTCACCTTATCATTGCTGAGGTTTCCCACCTACCTGTCACACAGTCCTCTCGTTACAGCACGGCTCACCCGAGTCATGCTGGCAAATGCCTTGTACAGTAGATGTGGGTTTCAGGGTAAAATTTGAACTACATTAAAATCCACAGAAACTTCTTTGCAAATTAAATAGAGCAAGGGTTTCAGCACTGAGGTTTTTCAGAATATATGGATGTTTTTCTAACTAGGTAACTCACCTTTCTCTTAGTTTGAGGTCAGAATCAACCAGTGGATATGGTAGCTAATATAGAGTATGTACACAGGTGCCTTAATGTCACATAGTCACAGGCAACTCCAAAGACACCAACCCTCTTTTTCATTTTTTCCTCAACTGTTAGTCTGGTGCTTTCAGACCATAAGCCAGAAACCCTTTTTATCCCCAGACACAAAAGAATGGGCTTTTTTTTTTTTTTTTTTTTTAAACTGTAGACTAATCTATCTGAACAGTAGCAAAATCACAGTCCTCAATACTTTTGAGATAAAACTAGAAAGTGTTGATAGATTACCTCTTTTCTGTACTTTGACTCCACTTTCTCAACAGTGAGGAACTTTTCAATTCCTTTCGCATCGAAACCGCATTATCCAGCTTTCAGCTCGTCAGTACAGCCTCAAACATATTTCCTCCCTCCTTTTAAAACAACAAATAAAACTGGAGATTATCCAGTTTTCAGTTCTACCAGATTGTTAAGTAAAACACCAGATACTGTGAGACTTTTATAAAACCATTAGAGTTCCTAATACTGGATTTTCTTCTGAAAGCAGCACTAAGAGAGTTGGTAGGTGAATTCCTGTGATGGAATTTCATGAATGACATCAAAACTGACAGTATTAGGTCATGTCTGCATCACAACAATATTTGTTAGATTTGATGTAAAAGAGTGAAGGATTTGCTATTTTTCTGTATAATTCCTATAACTGACAAAATCCTAAAACAGCACAGTTTACACTGGTATTAAAGCTGTTGGTGTTTTCACAGGGAACTTATACCCTAAGCCACTACCAATGAAAATCCATTTTGTTACTAGAATCTGATGTCAGTAGGAAGAGGCTCACTGGCCCAGATGCCATGGAGGACACACACACACACACAAGACACTCGTTTTCCCAGTTGCTGCCCTAGTGATGCTGTAGGCATTCATCCACGGATGCCAGCATCCCCCAGCCATCCAGAGCTGTAGGACTGGTTATGATCCCACAGCACAGGCAGCATGTCCAGAGAGGACAGACAGCACTGGTCAGCACAATCCAGGAAACAAGCATCACCAGCCAGAATCAGGCAGGGGTTGACTCCTCTGGAAATTACCTTATTCTCTTCCTTCTCCATTCATTGGACTCAATGAAGGACAATAAACAGTAAAGTCCATTGTCTACACACAGTTATATATTAAAAAATTCAATTACTGCCAGTACAAAGCTGCATATGATAAATCTCACTACTGTTAAGATGGGTTGGGACATGTCTTTTGTGAGATCATTGGCTCATTGAGACCATTGGCTCATCTTTCAGAGCCTTGCTTCTGAAGAATTTGGGATAGGGTGGTTTGTTTGGGTTTTGTTTGGGGTTGTTTTGTTTATTTTTCTAGTCAGAAGATAAGCAAGGATCTGCTGCCTTTTTATCAGCTTGACATGACTCTTGTTCCCATGAGCTCAAGATCAGGCTGTTTTGAAGTCATCACACAGGAATCACCAGGGTCACTACTGCTTGCTCAGATGAAGATCCTCCACTGGCAAATAAATCCAGTTCTGCCTGTAGTGCTCACATCCTATCAAACTGGTCCATTTTCTATCTGCAACTGATGTCCAGGTTGTGTATTGGAGAAAAACTCTTTTCTGCTAACTGGTCACAGGCATAAATTCCAAACCAAAATGCATTTCTAAAGTGAAGTAAAGCCTTGTCAGACTACTGAGTCTCTAAGACATCAGATCATATAGACACCCAGAACATCAGAAAAGAAAACAAACATGAGACATCTAGCACTCTCCATCATTCATTAGCCCTTTCAGCATCCCTTTCATTAGCCCATTTGCAGCAAGGGCTGTATATATATGTGCTGCTTTTTCTTTTATTCAAAATATTGAAAGTCCCTAAATTTTTTTCTGTTTTCTTTAGCACTGTCCTTTGTCAGTTCCTACAACTAAGTAAAGCAACCCCGTACTCTAAACTGTTTCTCTATGATCAAGCTCTGGCTGATTTTTTTTTTTTTCTTCCCAAGTAAAGAGATACTGCTTAAAAGGACAGTTTTGGGGTCAAATGCCGCTGCAAAGAAACTCAATGGGATGAATTTGGGTCAGTAACAATGCGTCCCTTAGTTCTCAATGCAAGTCAGGGAGGTTATGGTTCTGTGAATGTGGATGTAGCACAGTCGGGTAGGAGGTCAACAGTACAGAGTTAAGTACTATTTTCAGCATTGTCTTCTTCTTCAGCTTTTGAGGATACAAAGCAGAAGCTGTCAGTATTCATCCACTTTAGCTCTGGAAACACCTATTAGGAAGGCTGGGAACTGATCTTGTGGAAAACCATCAAGCATCATTATATAGGCCTGGAGGATAGGACCCTTGGTGTACCCTGACATGAGGTGGAATTCTTTGTAGCTCTCAGAACAGCAAGGGTAAAAGCCTTTCTTCATGGAGTGAGGGATGCAAATCATTCCTGTCCACTTCTTCACAGCATCAGCTGAGAGGAAAGCCTGAGCTGCCCCTTGCGCTGCAGACCTTGGAGGAGTGGTTTTTGGCCATTTTTTTGGGTGTTAGCTGAGGTAATTAACACACCAGAAAAACCTATACTGTAGCAGCACAAGCCTTCAGAGAGGCTAATTTATGCCTCAGAAACTCCAGGCCCTGGCCTCTCTCTGTGCCTTAGAAGATGTTCCACTCTTCCAAACATGTGACCCTGGAACCTCTTTCCGTGTGCAACAGCAAAAAGTGATTGTAAATTTGAAAAGATAAAATACAAAAATTACAAATACTTACTCATTCTAAACCTTCTCTTGACTCTGAAGGAATTACAATTGACTCACATTATCTGTATGGAGGGGGAAACCTTCTAAATTATTGCTTTAACTATAATAAACACACTGAATAAATGACAATCTCTTTAGCAACCCACCAAAATCTCCTTTGTGTGCTCCTTATTTCAACCCCACAGAATTGGTCTCACTTTAGTCATACAGAGCAAGATCATAAAACAGAAGTTCATATACAAAGTTCCTATGCTGCTAAATTATGTATGCAAGTATCTACTCTGTGCACAGAAAGCATCATGCACAGGAGACTCAGTCACATAGGCATGAAAATGTGACCAGTTTTGTTCTCTTTTCAAAACAAAATCACATTTCTCAGTCACTGGGGACACTTCAAAACTCTAGTCCTACTCATCTGTTCCTGGAAGTGACCAGGCAATGCAAAGCAGCATGTGCTGTTGTGTAAAACAAATTATTCAGACTATTCTTAGATGTTTCCATTTCAACTTTCTCTTGTTGAAACTGTAATTAACACACAATCACTAGAAAATCAACAGCCAAAGAGCTAACATAATATTGCTAGTGTTTTCTCAAGCAGTGTAGCATCCAGCCCCCGACACAATGACAGCTTTAACCTGTTTTTATAAGCCCTCTCCATGACCTTGGTGTACCAGAACTTCATTCTATAAGCAGCTGTTAGTGCTCTCTCTCTCTGGACACAGAGTGTACATCACTCTTCTTTACGCTGTTATCCTTTCAGCCCGCAATACAACTCCCATTGATCTCAGTGGGGATGACTAAAGGACCAGTACTGAAATGCATAATGTAGCAGGAGCACTGGAATACATGTACCTGATTCTCTAGAGACAATGTCCTTTGTTCCCTAAACCATACCTGCCTGGCCAGCCCTCCCTGCCTATTTCCAGAATGATAGTTTAGTGACAAGGGCAGATCAAACGCTGGGTTGCCCGCTGACTCAGCAGAGGATGCACCCACTGCCTGACAGGTTTGATGCTGCCACACAAAATGAACTTGGAGTTCAGACTGCCTTTCACTCAAAAAGGAACTAGTTTGAGCCTGGCTTTTCTATCCAGTCAACATTTTAAGAGAATATTTAAGAAAAAAAAAAAACTTTAAAAAATAAGGAACTCAATTAGTAGAAAGAGGAATTTCGCTCCTTCCAAGTGTGACTGAAGGTGGCTGAAACACTCAACTGTTGCTTGGGTTGACTGAGAGTAGACAAAAGACACAAAACGTCCTCTTGAAAGCCTCCCTTCTTCAGCAAGCAAGGATAAAACAGTCCAAATTTATTTAATACCATTAAAACTCAGTTAGGATTGCCTAGACAATATTCTCTACTCTCCAAAGTTACCTAAAAACCCAAGTGAGTACATCAGTAACACCACCAAACAAAAGCAATTGCTTTCAACTTCTAACTTACTGCTCTGAGTGGTTCAATTTTCAAATGTATTCTGTCTCCTTTTCCTACTCTTCGTCCTAACTGCTTTAACTTCCTTGTTTAGTAACAACAGATTAATAATGCATCTTACAAAGATGAATTAGGATGGGTTTCATTACTGCTAACAACTTGGCTATGTTCTCACCATATGAATATACCATAAGTAAAACATTTTTGATGCCAAATCTTGGGCTTATGACACACTGAATTATTTTGTTCAAAGTCCCTGTCAACTTTCCATTAGTTACTGATAAATCAACCATGCTAAAATGATACAGCAAGTAATCTCCTCCCATTTGGAACGTGTGCTTTCTTTGGGACTGGCCTATTTACAACAGCTACGATGTTCCACAGGCTTGGGAAGAACATGGGATTTCTTTCCTTTGTGCTCTGAAAACATTCAGAAAGAGGGGTTTTTTAAGGTATGATTTTTTTCCTTACTGTTTTCCTACATTTCCCATCACAGGCTTCCATCTATTTTTTTCCTTTGGTCTGAGTATAAACTGTGCCTTTCAAGATTTATCTGGTGACAAAGGAAGAGCTTCTATAGGAATTGCTGTTTCTTGTGTCGATGGCAACTCAGCTAATATCAAGCTAACCTCCTGGAGATAAAGATCCTGTCCCCCTGCCCCTTGTATTTTCTCTGCATGTTCACTTTTAGGGCAAGCTCTACAGCTCTCCTGAAGGCAAATTACCACGGGACAGTCTCTTAGCTCCAAAGATGCCTTCATCCTACCAACTTTCAGTACTGAAAAATGTTTGTATCTAGTTTTAAGGACTCATGTGACTGTTGTCCAAAGCAGACTGGCTATCCGAGGGATCTGGACATGGCAGTTACTTTTGTTTACTGATCTGCTGCCTCTCTCAGTGACATGAATGATCAATGGCATGAAGAGGGAGAGCTGCAAAGGCAACAGGCTTTTTTAGGAGATGATAAAAAAAGACCTGGAGCTAGAGAGGAAAGAAGGCAGGGTTCCTAGTCATCAAAAGCTTGACTACTCTACAGACAGTACATCAGTCTATTACAGCAGCAAGAGGAGGGACTGGGTTATAAGAACCATGTCAGTATCACACTGTGTTTGTGCTCGATCACTTCTAAATGTACCTTAAAAAAAGGAATGAAGTATGTCACCAGCAGAGACTGCAACATGATTACAATATTTTATTGCTGCAATAGCCAGCAAGTTATTGGTTATTGCTAAGGTTACTTAAGAACAAAGATTCTAAGGCAAAAGCAGAGTACAGTGGTGAATTCGTAGTGATTTTTTCTATAATCTTAGCATACAAGAAAAAATACATGAAAGAAACAAATCCCCTAGAAAACATGCACAAATACATGGAACAACTTTTTAACACTGGGAGGAATAATTTTCTCTCTCTCCTATTGGCATATCCCCTAGCTTATATTTATTTTGCCATAGGCAAAGTATCCTCTCTCCTCTACACGTTGATGGATATTTTATTTTGGCTCCCAATTACTACAGACGTATCAATTCAGATATCTAGTATCTGAAAGGCTCTGCTTTCTGGGCCAGCAGGTATAACTGGTAACACTATACAATCTTTATTTATAGGACATAAAAATATGAATTTGTGGCCTAAACATGAGTCTGTACATACGTAAGAAGGTATGGAACTATTCCACTCCAAAAGAGGAATTTCCTGATTTTAAGGAACAATAAACATTAATTTACACTCACAGAGACCACTGACATTGAACATTCCCTGTTGTTGTTCAGTACCTTTAGAGAACTGGCCTAGGAACGTGGCATCAAATGTCAGGTTATGCTGTATACTATGCCCACAGAAAATGTGGTCTGTTAAATGTTTCCAGTTAAAGGCCTTTCTCAAGCCCTCCTGTTTTATGAGGAAATCCCAGAATCACTCCCAAGTGACATCTGAAGGAGTGCCCAGTCAAACATATCTTTCTGTCAGGCAATAACAAGAGTTAATTTCACCCGGGTGTACAGATTGAGCCATGTAAAATACATTGAACAACATCTTAATCCAAAGAGTTTGAAAAGAGGCTTCAAAAGATTAAATCAGGCTGCAGAACTTGATAGATTTTTTCATAGAAAAATAGTGGGGAAAATTCCTCCTACCAGTTCAATGTGAAAAAATAAATAAGAGCGAATCAAAACAAAAATGTTTGGAATTGATTCTCAAGTATCTGAAGACATGAAAGTCATTAATATTTATGACATCAAATATAACTAATATTTGATGTTTAACAAAGACTTGTCTGTTTCATTGGAAATAGCTTTCTTATTTTGTCAAGAATATAGAGGCAGCCTTATTAATAAAACAAAATACCATAAAGGAAAACAAGCAGAGGCGGAAGGTTCTGCTAGTTTTTTAAGGGTTTGTATTCTGCTATGTTATGTACTTATTTTTGATGGTTTTCCCCTTAAATGATGAGCTTGGGGAAAGAGAGGAAAAAAACTTGAGTGTAAAGTTTAAACTGCTTATAAATAAGACAGACATGTTTGAAGCTGAACTGCTGTATCTGTGGAAAAAAAGAGCTACTACACAACACACTTGAGGATCACAAATAATCACATAGACAATTCCACAAGTCACCAAGTGGGGCACTGCCCCAGTTGTGGGCACAACCCTGCAGATTGTGTCACATGTGGTTGCAGAGCTGAAACAGGACGGGCAGCTGGGGAGCCCAAGGCTCAGCTGTGCTGCCCAGAACCTCACTGCCCGTACCTGCCATCCCTCTGACCTCTGTGGTTGAGACAGGACAGTCCAAACACTGGGGTGTTTGCCCACAATTTAAGAAAACTAGGTTAATATTCCAGCTCATTCACAGACTTTCAAAGGTCCCTTAAGGTTTCACAGAAAAGAAAAGAAAGCACAGAGGGGACCTCGGGCGATCACACGATCATCATCACGTGCCCCAGCAGCATGGAGGAGGCCTCCACTTGCCTTGAAAATGCCTGGGTACCCTCTCCTCTAAACTTGCAAAGGGTTTCCCAACCTACACTGCTCCAGCATCTAAGTATCTTTATAAGTAGCATGTCTGAGACCTGACCTGTATATTCATTGCTGCAAGCACTCTATGTTGGGCACTTCTGTGCCTGCCTCCCAAAAAAGCAACCAAAGCCATTTGCCAAGCTCACAGCGATCCTGGGCACTTCTGTGCACAAATGCTTCTGAAGAATTCAAGTCCCATAGTAGGAGGAATTGCAGGTGTATCTAAACCTCTGTAAAAATAACTAACCTCTGTGAAATGTGGACCTCAGCTGTAGGAAGCCTGCAGGCTCAGAACAACAGCACAGAACTGATAAGCTTTGGATGTAATTACCTTACTGCACAGTGCCTGTACAAAGAGCCCAGAAGAAATGCAATAAAAGGTTAGAATCTTGCTCCGAGTGCCTGATTGTCCCCTAGAAAGCTGAGCTAAAAATGCTAGGAGTAAAGAGAATATAAAATCCATACACAGGGCAGTTCCAATACCTCAAACCTGTACTTCTTAATATAACCTCAGAGAAGATAAGACCACTCCCTGGCAGCACCCTGCTTCAGCCCCAACCACCCCTGCTTACCAGAAACCACACAGGGCCAGGCTACATGATACAGCAACAGTGCCCTCACTAGCCAGAACTCTTCTTACTGGGCTGTGTTTGACATGTAGATTTATCTTTCCATGTATTTTTTGTCTTTTGTCTGGGTGAGAAGGGTTTTTTTAGGCGGTTGGTACCCTATGTAAATGAGAACATGTGAATAAATTGGAAAGCTTATTTAATTATCCATGGACAAAGGAAGTAGGACAGTTGTTTTGAATAGAAAAATCATTCTGGGAATGAATCAAATTCCAGTAAGAAAAGATGTTGCACCTGCAGTACACTTAGCTTGATGACTTCACCAAGTTTGCTACCCATTATCCATATTATAATCCTTAAAATATAATTAATTGGTCAGTTACATAATTCCAGTAGCACACTGGGAGCAAAATGCATCTTGCTTCTGAGGTCAAATGCAGTAAGCTGGAATTTTGCCAGGGCAGGGAGTATGCTGTTGCTAGATGAAAATAGTTTGTGCTTTAAGGCTTGTTTTTGACTTGATGTTCCGTAAATATGGGTTGGACCTGGATAACTGAGGAAAAAAAACCCACAGAACACCTCTTTATTGGCTGTGACATGAGGGATTGTGAGGAACTGAGTGGTGACACTGTTGAGATGTCACTCCTCACTGAGGAACTTCACCAGCAGGTGAATAACTAGGCCAAAATCTGGTCCTGTTTTTGTGCTTCTGTTTCTGAGTACAACCTTGATGGCTGAACTGTGCATTGTGGAAAGCTCCTCTTATGTTGTTGGTCACTAAAGAAACGCTGACAGATATTTTAAATTCATGGGAAATCCTCAATTATTTCTCAATACTATGAGTATGCCCTGGTGAAGAAACAGGGCATGAAATCTACCAGTGTAAAAATCAGGTATGAAGGAACCATTAGGAAATCTGTGTCCTTCTGTAAATTAAATCTTATACATACTAGCAGAGCTGCAATAAAGTTGCTCTGTAAATTTCTTTAACCTAGCAACAGTCTTCTTCTCTCTATCACTGATATTAGTTGATGCCTGTAAATTATTTTAGCCATATTTGCTGGGAGGGCTTATTTTTGACTGTTTTTTTGTGTTGTAGCTTTGTTTTTTTTTTGTTTTTTTTTTTTTTTAAAGCATGTGGATTTCTTATCTGGTGCACACATGCAGATACACAAAGAGGGGAAAAAAAAAGGCAGAGACAAGCCAGCTCCTCGGTTTGACCCGCAGGTGCTGTACTCAGTTCTTTGCAGTTGGACTGCTGGTGCTTTGCAGGTCTGAACCCAAAGCCCTGAATAAGGTTTTTCAGCTGATTGCACAGCAAGAGCTCCCACTGCAGTGACCAGGAGTGCAAGGCGCAATGAACATGGGCCCCTGCCCTCTGAAAACATGGGGGAAGCAAAAATTTGGGGAAGATTTGGAGAGGGCTGAGAGATGCAAGAAGAATACAGCAAAAAGCAAGAAAAAAGTGATGCTGCTGTGGAATTCAGGGGGCTCAGAATCGAAACAGACCAAAACCAGGAGTTGGAGACCTGTATGCCAGAAGAAACTCATCTTGACACTGAGGCTTACATGTCTTCCCGTCCAGATGACAGGGTCAAATGTGAAGAACAGTTAACTATGTTCAAAGAAAACAATTTTTTTTTTTTTCCTAGGAAGAAAAAACCACTCTGTTCCCATCTTTATGATTAGAACTCTAAACCAAAGAGGTCTGGGACAAATTTTAAAAAGAAATTACTTTAACTGGGACAACTAGCTCTCTAACTGAGAACAAGCTTTGCCCTACACATTGGCAATACTGCCAGCTGAGCAGTGACACAAATTTTGCTTCAGTGCTGCCATCAGCACCCTTACATGCAACTGCATGAAATTTGTCAGTGTCTTCAGAAAGTGAAGTATTTCCCCCCCCTTCAAAACTGCACCAAAGTGGTACGAGATTTCAAACTCTTTTGAGACATGTAGATTAAAATGTTGTTCATGAAGCTCAGAAGTGCTAGACTTGAAGTCTCTTTCTACTGTGAAGGCAGTGTGGAATTCAACTACTCACCCTACCATGTGTGACTGACCTTGAAGTTTCCTTTCCTTTGGCCTATCCTAGTATAGCAAAAGTGAAAGGCTCCCTTGCATGTGTTGCCATGAGCCTTCTGCAAGGTAAGAAAGAAGATGCTCACTGAAAACAGCTCTGATTCCAACCCAACTGGCATGCAAAAGAGCTTGCAGCTTGCATGCAGTGCTTCTGCTGCACATGAGTAATTGTGAGAGCAGGTATTGGCTATGTACTGTGTGTATGTGTGCAAGAGAAAGCTTGTGTGGTGTGTAGGGATATTCTTAGAATTTGTTTTGGTTTTGAAACGCTCCAGAATCTAACTGAACCCTCACATGGAGTCAATTTAAAATAAAAGACTTGGCATGGCTTTACTTGTATATCTTTCTTATGCTTTTGTCCAATCAAAATGATAATGTAGACAAACTGTGGACTGCAGAGTGTATTATCCAGCAATATCTCATTATTATGCAAAAAATCAGATATTCACAGCAACTGTCTCATCTATTTATTGTTTGGTTACTCATCTGGAAATTTTAATACTTTCTTCAGGGGCAGGGCTGGCAATAAAAAAATAGACCTATATATCAAACCTTTAACTTCCAGCCATCATTGTGTGCCATAATACAGATGGAGTAGCTATCAGGTCTCTTTACCATGTTGGTTTATTTACTTCAACTAAGAATAAAGATTTAAAGAGAAGCCAGTAACAAAGTCCACTGTGAGTTAAATGTTCATGTTTCCAAGTGGAAAAAAAACTTGACACATACACAGAGTAATCAATACATGACTATGTGACTAATTAATGTATTATAACTACACACCCAATCTTAATAACCCTAAAGCTTTTTTTTCTTTTTTTCTTTTTTTCGTTGTTTTTTTTTTTTTCCCCCCAAGCATTTCAGTGGGTCTGCTGAAGCACATCAACAGGCCTGCACCTCTGTACACATGGGTCACATCATGGCTACAACAACAGTATTATCCAGAGATTTTGCTCCTTAGTTTTGTGGAACACTGAAGTACACAGCTCACTTCAAGCATCTGACTAGTTCTATTGAAAACTCCAGTAGGGCTACACATGGTCTTTGAAAGGGTCACAGACCTTAAAAAGAGAGTTTGATGCACAAGAATACAAAATGCTTTGGAAGCATCCACTTAGCTTCCAGTCTTGCCATCAAATTCAACATTGATGCAATTGCAGCAATAAGAAAGCTTTTGTAAACTGAGCTTGTGAAAGCATTTGAACTGCTATTATGCCACAAGAGCTTCATATGCCAGATATTAATAATATTAGGAAAGGATTTATCTTCTGAAAATTAATAGAGCTTCATGTTAAGGGTACAAGAGGTCCTTCTGCAGTCATCTGACCATATATGCTTCCGTGTCCAAACTCTGTTCTGTGATCTCCTGTTACAATACCCATTTGTTGCTGCAGTGATTGAGACTTTTCAAAGTACACAATGCAACTCAGAAGCTCCAAGTTTTTTCCTCATGCATGTTCTGAATATATGAACTGTCCCACTGTATTAACAACTCATTTTTGTCAGGCTGTTACACATGTTCCTTAACTGCATACTCCCTTCCTGAGTGCAGTGCCTCAGTGCTGCATTCAGCCCTGTAGGGACTGAATCCCCCCCATTCCAACTGAACCGATCCCAGCTGGAGATTCACATTTGAAGCTCTTCATAAGACTGTGATTTCAGTGAAAAAGAATGATTTAAAAAATCACCTAACAGCTAGTGTGTTTGGACAATACTGTCTCCCACAGCTATGTGCAGTTTCTGCTCTAAGCCACTTTGCCACCACCACGAGGAGCTAAGCCAGCCCGGCACAGACCCCACTTGGTGGTTCTCACTTGGTCCCAGACCAAAAGGCTCTGAACCATCAACCTCCACCCTCCCACTCAGCTCTTGCAATTGCCTCTGGTTTGCTCATTTTGACAGAAAGTCAACTAAATCAAGGTGCATATTTATCAAATCACATACAAGTTTTTCCTCACAAAAAGCTACTTCTAGGAAATGCAGCAGCTTTCAACATCCCAGTCACACTGATGGCATGGTTGTTAAAAGTAAGAAATAACCCATTAAGTGAGCCACATTTCTTTCTAGAAAGGAAAATGTACCTCATGGCTGGTACATACATTCATACACAGTTTTCACATTATAGCTCAAATTTTCATTATATCAATTACAATTTGATTTTAAAATCGTATTTTGAGAAAAATCAGATGAAGAAAACTCAGTACAACAAATCCATGATGCAGGAAGAACAGAAAGCTCCAGACAGAATGTTAGATGGGAAACCACTGTCTTGCACACTGCTTTTTAGCCACCCTGACACAAAGGATTTATTTCACCTGGAATGGGACAGGCCTGAATAGCAATACAACTTCCTGAGCAACTCCCCTAGCTACATACATAGGGTTAAGATGATTGGTATTTCACATCTACATACCAGGTTTTATTCTGATAGCTGGCTTGGAATGGCCAAACACCTACAGAAGAATGGAAATTCTAGGAGAGGTGTGGAAGGGTTTCAAGAAATGAATCTGTATGAATTCTAACTTCTTCCAATCTAATTGAGATTTTTCCTCTTTACATGTTTAGAGCAAAAGAACATACAGTTTCTACTTGCTACTTTATTTTGAAAATTAATTATTATAGAATTTAGAACCTGCAGAAAACCTTAGTGAACACTACGTACTTACTCCCTGCACCTGCAAGTAATATGAAGTAACCCCCATGCCTTTGCAGATCCCCAGTGAAACCAAACTCTGTTGCTACAGGCATTTGAACACATAAAATAATTTACAGGTTCCTAAGTTTACTTTTTAAAATGAGACACGCTCCAGACATTCCTTTCTGTTTGGAACACCACTGACAGATTTGGTGTGCTGGTACAACCTAAGGAAAGCATACAGCAGTTTCTGTTAACATCACCAACTGCATTGCTTTAAAAACAACAACAACAACAAAAAAAAACAACCCAAAAAAGAACAACTAAAAACCAACTTAATTTCCTATAGATTTCAGTAAAGCACCAAAGGATTTTTAATTTCCATAAGCTATTTTTGGTTAGAGTTAGACAACAGTAATCACTGAAACGTAACAATTAAAAGCCAGTCCTTCTAAGCTAATTGACAGCTACCTTGCCTGTTTGTTCTTGATGTTCTTTACTAGAAAGGGTGCAATTCACTCGGAGGGGGGGGTGTCAGTGTAGCAGCTGAAGGCTCTGGAGAACTTGTATGTGTTTAAAAAGAATCTAATGGCATAGCTTGAAACTGGTTGTGAAACACCAAGTGATTGATGGGGTTATTATCATCTACTGCTTCTGTTTATCCCAAATTAATCTCGAGTGGAGTTACATGTAAATTATTTAGCTGTTGATATTCACTACCCTTGGTCTCTACAGACGTTTCAGAGGTTGGGAATAAGTGGATGTCCTTTAATCTAGCTCCAAATAGGAAAAACTGGCTGTCCTAATAATAAGTTACTAATTTCTGCTGAGCTCCTTGTATCTGAATAACCAAATTTAGCATATCCTGTGAGTATTACCTTTGGCAAAACAAGAGGTGCAGTCCATTCAAAAGAATTACATTATCTCATTTGTGGTAACCTTCCAGAGCAATTCTTGACCTTTCAATAAAGGATCAAGCTGAATTTGAGAATAATTTAGGCCCCATACAAACAAGTGCATAAGTTTTCTGTTAAATCAACTGTGTAATTAGGAAACCACTTGCCTTGAGTTTGTTAGATTTTTTGATATTTTCTCCCCCCTATCCAGCTGATGAGGAGCATGATAGAGTGACTTGGTGGGTACCTGACAGCCAGCCAGAGTCTATCAGCCACATGTTATTTTCAGCATAAATATGAGACAGAAAGGGGAAAAAATAGTTATTTGGGGTACTGCAGATGCCTATAATGTATACGTCATTCTGCCAGTCACAGAAAGCTTGGGATAACTGGTTTTGACATTCCAGACTTGTCAGAAGGCAGTCCACATACTTCACTTTGTGTTTAGTACTCATGTTATGATATGGACAAGAGAAGCAGTCTACAAGCATATTGAGTCTATAGTCTCTTTACTTTCACACTTATGAGGTCATTCCTAGAGAACTGTTAAAATAGCTTCTTTATTCTTTGAGGACAGAGATTCCAAAAGAAGATCTCTTTGATTTACAGTGTGAACTCAAATTGGAAAGAACATTGCAAATTGCCTAGCTTGAAGTGATGGTAGCAAAACTGATCTTGAATTTTGCCTCTGAGGGATGAATTGCTGTTGGAAAAGCAACCAGGAAATTAACCTGTTCTACAGGAATCTGGGAATGACCTTTCCAGTGCAAATGATGCAACACCTGCAGATGCTGACACCTGGAGAAGCTATGTTATAAAGCTTCTGATGTGTCAATTTTTTTCATGGAGTTCATTGTTTGAAACAAGAGGCATGAAGCTGTCACCAGTAAATGCTGGTAAATAAAAGCTGTACATTAACTGCAATAACTAAATCAATTTTTTTTATACAGCAACCAAATCATTATGGAGGGCTTGAACCATAATTTTAAAGATAATTCTAAGTTTTAATCTTAGATTTCAGTTTCTATGTAAGTAATGCTTATCTTCAGTTCTCAGATTCTCCCCAGAAAGGTGTCCTGCTACAGGCTTTGTCTCTCTTCCTGCTGTTACCAGAGTACAATTTTATAGCTGATATTTATAACCAAATGGATAGACAGCTCCTTTCATGGGCAAATAGATATTTCAGGCTAATTTTAGAATCACTCCTGTGACTGCTTCCAGAGCTGGAAAGTTCATCAAGAAACTGAAGGACTGCTCTCTCTCAACTAGAAGATGATGAGTGTAGAAGCCAAAGCACCAGGTTTGGCCAAGCTGCTTTCTTGTCTGCCCTGAGTGCAGCTGAAGTAACCACTGAGCCAAGCATAAGTCCTGGTACTGTCTGCCATGGAAGTCACAATGCAGAAATCATGTGTTTGACATGACAACTGACCTCATTTTTACATGGGTCTTCTTACTATATCACTGCAAGTCAAAGAAGAGGCCAACTAATACCTGGTCAGCAAAATTTCAGAAATTTGAAAATGTAAAGGTGGTGGCAGCACATGCATCTGTCTCTTCCAGATGAAATGCCCAACTGCATATTCAGCATCTAGGATGTTCCAAACTACAGCACCAGTATAGAACACCTTCAAATGTTTGTAATAATGTGACTTGTATTTCTATGCTAGCTTTTCATTACCTCACACCAGTATCAGAAGTAGTGTGATATCACTATGTTGTAATAGAGGAAGGAGGGAGAAAAATTCCCCCAGTACTGTTCTCCCATCCAAACTGCTGATGATATGCAATAAATGCAGAAATTAATAATTTGTTACATCTAAATAACTTGGTATATAACCACGCATTTTTTTTATTTCTGCTAACAGATTCTGATTTGTATAGCACCGATTTTGTTGGTGCTATATACACATTTTTAGTGGATTTTCCATGCTAATGCGAGAAATAGAAAATAAATTGTTTACAGTTTTCTTCATTCAGCTAACTCTGTGCTTTTGTGGGGGTTAAAAAAGCTACAGGAGTCATGACCAACTTCCCTGAGGAGTAAATATGCAAGTGTAAGATATACACAGCTGCTGAGTCGGCCCCTTGCAGCAACACTGTCCTCAAATACCTCTGGTCCACATGCTATACACAGGTTCTTGGTTGCTGATGCTGAGAACCTTGTGTCAGTGTGGCACTGTGCCCAAACAGAGGGCACACAGAACCCATTTCCTTCACCCATCTATGTCAGACACAGGACACACCGTGCTGAGTCCTTTGGTGTCAATTACTTTCCCTACACCAAGGATGTCCCGTTGGTTTCACAAGCTGCTTCCTTCTTTATCATGTGTGTTAACACTTCCATGCTAAAATAAGAATCTCTGACCCATGGAGAATGCCAGGCAGAGGGTTTGTAAGCACTGGAGGCTGTCAAAAAGACAGGTTGTGAGCAGGCAGACACTTGGGAAGCCTACTGAAACCAGATGGCTTGTCAAAACATATGCTATATAAGAGCACAGCCTGCAGGCACCGGGAGGAAGACAAGCCTAAGGCAAATCATGACATCAAGGAATGACTGAAATCACACAGGAATCATTGCAATGCAGAGCAAAGCCTAAATTGTAGATTCACCCAAAGAAGTGCAGATGAGATTAAACCTGATCCAAAGTGCATATTAAAATTCATTCCCCAAACAGGAGATAGAGAGATGCAACATTTTTATGCCAGAAAATTATATTTTTCAGCATTCTAAAATCTGGCTCTGTCTATATGGAGTAAAACTGGCCGAATATTATGAGCACCACCATTTTCACTCACTTTCACACTGACTGAAGACTTTGCTTTCTATTGCAAAATGTCCAACTCAGCTGTTGCCACAGAAGACCTCAGAAAACGAAGAACAGAGTTTAGCACCAAGTATTTAAACAAATTTTGAAAGTTAGATTGATGCCATACATACTTTTATTGGCAACTTCTCTTCATATCATACCTTGGATTAAATGGTGTGGAACCGTGTAAAAATACTTGGGATGCACTGAATGCACATCACAGAATGGTTTGGATTGGAAGAGCCTTTCACCACATTGCCATCTATATCACCAGAAGTGGGTTTTGTGGTGGGAGATAACTACACAAATGACTGCATGGGGTAGACAATCCTTTTAGAGGAAGAAACAATGAAGAAACACACCAAAGAAATGGTGATGTTGGGAACAAAGGACAAGCAAGAGATGGGTGAAACTATCTGCAAACTGAATTTTGAAATAGAAAATTGCCATTTACTTCTGGGGAAGAACAACCTGGTAACAGCAAGCTGTGAAGGACACACCACCATATCACATCCATGGGGAAAGAGAAGGACACAAGTTTGCCAGGATCACTGACCAGGATCACACCTTGCAGTCCTGTTTTTATATGGACCCTAGAGGAAGGTGACCCGGATAGATGGAATAGAAGAGAGGTCAAGACAGGCAACCTTTGCTGTTTTCCTTCATGAGTACACTATCAACAGTCACATGTTTCTTTTTAACTGAGCACTTAGCTTGCCTGTCATTTCATGCACATCCAATCACCATTTTTATTCCTTGGGAAGCCACAGCAGCCTCAAAACTGCCAAGAACAGGCAAATAAAAAGATCAAAATAATAAACTCCAGCAAAAGACCAAAGAGAAAAGGCACATACATTTCTGGATTTCATATGTGGGGCTAAGAACAAAGTAATTGAGAAGGTGCATGCTTTGCTTTTAAGAATTGGAATCAAACCATTTAAACTCTGCTGCTGTCCCTCCCAGTAAGCTACTGGTGCTGCCACTGAGGGCAGGCAGGTGTGTAACTGTTACACCGAATTGTAATGACCAGATCATTCTCAAGAAGGCAAATCTGAAGGAGCATACTGAAGACCCAGATCATTCTGCTGGTTTACCACTAGTGTCAAATGCCAATGAAGGGAGATGTCCTGGGAGATGATCCACTTGTGTTTGGTTTGGAAACTACCCATACTACACCGTTCTTTAACTTCACTCCTTCAAGTCTGCCTTTCCTTTTCCTGTGTATTGGCCCTTCCCACCAGAATCATAACTTTTCCTCAAATAATCTAATTTCTTAGCACTGCTACAGAACACAAACATTTTTCAAATTTCCCAGTGATTGCGGGGGTAGGTTGCTTGTTGTATATACTACTTAAATGAATTAAACCAACTCAAATGTGTGATCTCTCCAGACAAAGATGAAGGTTACATAGTTTAAGGATGAAATATAGACCATCCTCTACAAAACCACTGTGTTGCAGTTTAATTAAAAGAATTCATTAAAGTCGTGGCCCATCCAAGGTAATTAGTATGCATAATTTATGCCTTGCCTAATGCACAAGGGCAGTAGCCTGAATAATAAACTCAAGTTAACCTTAAGTGGAAGAGATTGAATGGTCAGATGTTTATTTAGCTCAGGTTTGCTCAAGAGCTAAGGTTAAAGAGGTGAAATTCTGTTACAGTTAATTAATTTCTTAAATTTTCTTCATAAAATGCTGCCTACCCAGTAGGATGAAAGTTTTTTCTTCTTAAGGAAGGATACAAGTAAGTGTCTCTTTTCTACATCAGCTACCAGAATGCAGTCTGTGATGTTGTACGTGCAGTTTGCAGCAAGGACTTGACTTAAAGGAAGGTTCCCCTGAAAAATTTCCACCAGGGAGCAAACATAGCAAAGGGCTCCAAAACAACAACCCTCAGAGATGCAGCCTCACAATCCAAAGTCAGCAGCTTCCATGGTGGCACCCTGACCTATTGCCTTTCTAAGACCTATTTTTTCCAGTTCCCCCCTCTCTCTGGACTGGTATCTCTCAGCTGTGCGGCCTCACTGCAAGCCACATTGGAAATCTGATGTGACCAAGAAAAAGCAAAGCAACACAACACAACACACCTTGCTTGTTCCAGCAGGATTCAGTTCCCAATGTGCCTCCATATGCCAGAGTTACTGAGGGTGTCTGCAAAAGGATGGAGAATGCTTTGAGCTGCTATTACTACTGAAGACTTCACAAACCTTGTTAGAATCCACTGAGCACTATGCAGCTGTAAATATCTGTTCTGCAAAGTGAATCAGCTTCTTTATATACAAATAGGTAGATAGGAGCTGTGCTGCTATGCTCCCTCATGAGTGATGCCCAGGGGACCTGCAGCTCAGTCCTGAAGCACCCTGCAATGTCCCTGTGACACGGAGGTCTGCTCTCCCATCAGTATGTCCAAGCCAGGCCTGTGTGCTACTTATTCTTCCCTGAACATTTTCCTGTAACAGCAGGGCAGACGAGTTGGCTGTGGCCCACCTGTCACTGGAAAACATCAGAAATGTTCATCCTTGCCAAAGGCCAGCTGAACCAATGTGCCTGAAATACAAGTTTCCCTTTGATGGGAGAGAATTCCCCTAACTCAGTAACTCATTAGCTGCTACATAGGTAGATAATATCCCCAAACTGTCTTGTTGCCGTGTTTGGCTTGTTCAGTCTCACATTTGTCCCTAGTCTTTACCCACACTAAGAGGTTCTCTATATTCCCAGCTTTTGAAAAAAAAAATCTGTGGTCATTTCTGTTGTTGCCTGCGTGGGAAAACTCCTTGAAGTGCATGGGTGTTGGATTAGGTCTAATGCAGAATGCTGAATGGGTGTTTTCTTCCTTTGAACTCACATTTGATTTTTGTTGCTGTTCATTATCTTCATGTTCCAGCCACAGCAAAAAACCTAAAGGAGTTTGTCTGAGGTAACACAGGCAGTCTGCAGCTGAAAATGAATCCAGGTCTTTGTGCACTGTCCTACCCACACACCAACTTCCTTCCCAAACTGACAAGCAAGAGGCTCTGAAGCTCTGAGATACGAAAGATCACATAATCACCTCCATATGCTTTTTTTTTGGTATTCCTTTTGCAAAACTAAGCCATTCTGAAGTCTTATCTGCAGTAGGATTTTTGCTCCAAAATACACACGTGATACTAAATCAAATGTTTGGTTTGAGGTTTATATCGCCCTATAATCCTTACGTGTATTTATCCTCTTGTATTTATTTGTATGAACAGCCAATAAGTGAACTTTCTCTTCCAGGTTAACTACTATTTAAGGAACCTACTCCATGGTTTTAAATGTCTATCCAAGTGTTGGCTTAAACATCTCACTGAAGGAAGATGAATTAATAAGAGTCGTCCTGTAGAACTACTTGATGTAGTAGGGAAGGCCAGGACTCAATCTTAGTTAAAGTGCTGGCAAAAGACAGGCTATATTTTGCTCTTAAGGAAATTGAATCTTTGTTGATTGAAATGAACTCACTAGAGCCAACAAAAATCTGCTTTCCTTTGGATCAGAATGCTACATCCACAGGGGAGTTCTCTAACTTCTGCCAGTATCACTCAGTTAAGGCCTGGTCCCATAAACACTGAAAAAACCCCAAAGCTGAAGAAATCTCACTGCATAAATATTTAGTCAAGCCTTCTAAAATAAACAGTAGCACAGAAATGCCATCCAGAAAAGTAGAGCAAGTTTTAAAATAAATGTATTAACTGTGCAGACTAACTGAATTTTATATGAAGTTAAAATGGTGGAGAAAAACAATTTTCAGTCTCATGTGCAGATGCTCACAAAATCACCTGTATGATTTTTTGCCATCCAAAAAAGAAAGAGAAACACCAGAAGTCTCCAACTTCTAAGACCAATCACAATCACCTGACAAAATCACATTTCTAAGACATGAACAACTGAGAGAAATGTCTTGTACAATAAACATACTACACTTATTTTTCCAAAATTAAAAAATTCTTAAGTGAGTCTGAAAAGGTACACTCATGAAAATGTTTCTTGGAAGTAAAAATAAAAAATAAAATTAAAAAAAGCAAAAACTCAACAAAAACAAAACCCAAAAAAGCCCCCACACCAAAAAAACACAGTCAGAGGGCAAGACAATTTTTTGAAGACAAACCTGGTTTGCTGCTGTTAAATCAGAGTCCCACTCAACACATCAAAATACACAGAGATGGCTGTATTGCAGAGAGAAATTCACTTCACTAGAGCAAAGATTCAAGACATGTATGTTCCAATGTTATAAAATACTGTTAAACCTGATGGCAAACTTAAAGAAGTTGTCTCTTATTTCAGAATAGTGATTGAAAAGCATCAGAACATCTGAAATGTATGGAGCAATTCAATATATTGAATAACAATAACTGAATTGAACACCCAAATCCAGAGTATGATCCAAAGCCAACGGTTCAGACATTCATATTTTGGGGAAGCAACTACATGGTTCTGGTCAACAAAATTATCCACCTCAAGAACAAAAGCAGAGCAATAGGTTTTCTATAATTAACCTCCATGGATGTCATCATACTGTTGAACCATATCATGACAAAATTATGACAGGTTTTATTAATTTTATTATTAAGGTTTCTTAAATTGTCTCAAATTCTAGATTTCCAGCCAAAGTTACTCCTGCAAAATCAGAATTATTTCATTAATTTCGCTGTTTTCCTGGTTTAAGGCAACCTTTTGTTGTAACTTTTTCCTGAGATGCTTATGCCCTTAAAGGAGCACAAGGCTTCCCTTCAGAACCTGTCACCCCTCCTCCTCACCACAGCACTCCCAGCTACTTCACTCCCATTACTTTTAATAACGTGGCACATGTCCAAAGCTTTCTCAGTGTCAATTTGCTGGACACCTCAGTGTGTCAGAGGGTGCCCAATGTATTAAGCCATAAGCTTCTCGTTCTTGGGCTCTATTTTTAACTTTAATTAAAAAAAGATGCACATAGAGAAGTGAATACAGTATTTATCCAACAGATTCCTTCAAGGCAAAGATGTTATAGCAGACACAGCTTCTCTAAGCTTACAAAATTACACTTCAGTCTCTGATTTTTAGAATTCAAGTACACTTATTTGAATGCCTAACATCAAGTAAGTAAACAGACTGAGTGAACATAATGCCCAGAGTGAAACTCCTGTATGTTCTTTTGCTATCTGGAGTAATTCTCTTTACAAATCCTGCCTGGAGTGAATATGCAAGACACTTACATCAATCTTTATCCATTCCAATTACAAAGGTAATATCACAGTCAAGCATACATTTAACATGAGATGGCACATATCTGTGCAGACCTGAGAAGCTGCAGAATAAATATTGATATATTAAAAGAGAGTCTATTACTCACCTTCTGAATAAAGCACTGATTTTAATTTACCTACAATTCTGCAGTAGCATCTTTCCAAAGAGGAAATTAGATTTTTACATATCATAGCAAATCACAAAGTCAAAATGTCAGCTTCATATATCAAGCAATTACTTGTACTGTTTATTTTTGGGGAATTTTTAACATATATTTACTTAGAAAGCCACATGGGTCCCTCCAAAATAAATAAGGGCTATAATTCTTGCCAAAAAAATCCACAGTTCCAGAGATCTACTCATCAATTTCCTGCAGCATTAATGAGGAAAGGCGCTGAGACAGTCATTCATACTGTCTTTATGGTAAGACTAACCTACAGGGCAAATCAAGATTAAGGACAAAGGAAAGACAAATGGATAGAACCCAGAACTAAGGGGTTTTTTAATCCATGGCTTGATATCTTTGTTTACCATCTTGAACTTCACATAAAAACTGAAGATATTCTCCAGATAGGAAACTACATAAAAGGAGGGGTAGTGTTATTTTTTCCTCGAGATTTTTCATCCTGAGATGTAGGTATTTAGATAGCTAGAGGTGGGGGGGAGGGGAAAGAGGCCACATTACTCCCAAGTTACTAAAAGCTTTTGAAATTGCTACAAGTTATCTTAGAAGAAGAATAAAATTCAAGTTATGACAGACGAGGTCAGGTCATAGTCACCTGGCTTTCTAAGGCCATACTTGGCCACCATCAAAGCATGTAAACCTGCTCAAAGCTCAGGAAACTCCTTCCAGAAGTATCTGCACTCATACTTGATTCTCATCAGGACAGTATCATATTTCAGGCTGAATAGCTGGAGTTTCAGCTTCCATGCTACTTGGAAAGGATTTTGTCTATGTTAATGTACAAGTGAGTCTTGAGAAACCTTACATACTAAGGAATAAAAGATTATAAAGGATGTAGTAAGCTCACCTCCGTGTATCTGAGAACACAACTCCTTGCACAAACCATTAAGCAGCTCAAGGTGGGCATGCTTAATAAAATATGAAACTCTGCTGGCATGAAGGACAGTGCCAAACACAACCCTCTGTCATGCACTTGCTTTTTCTTTAGTATAACCAATACACCCACCATCCTGAGTTTCAGACGAGACTTTTTTAAACCTTGTGACGTTTTGACTTTTGTGACACTCCCTCTGTGCATCTTTGCCAAGCTCAGAATGTCTTTATTTCTAGAAGAGCTCCATCAGCACTAGGAAATGACCAACTTGCTGGACTTAGGCTATAGACATTGGAGACGGGTCTGCCAGTGCTAACCTTGGCACCAGAAGTTTTGGGGGATCAGTCCAGACACACTGGGGCTGGCTGCTCATGACTCAGCTAAAGCCCAGACACAGCACAACAGTGTTGATGCTGGCCAAGGCAACGAGCCTGCCAAGAACATTTATCACTTCCCATCACTCTAAACCTGCCTTTAGCAGCTTACAACTTCACAGACATCCATAAAGCTCCTGCAAACAAGGTTTGGCTTCTGTTAACTAACTGGAGAGGCACACAGTCACATGGGGTTTTCTGTAGCAATAGTGATGATTTTCCATTTCAGTCGTGGCACACTTCTCAGATGGTCACACCCCGCGTCCCCTGAAGGGATGTGTATATCCTTACCCAAATTGCAAAGAAATGAGGAAAAACAGGTGTCATTCAAACTGCTCATGGTGACATAAGTGCTTGTGAATGAGATGAGCAAATAGCATCATTCTATCTTTTAATTCAGGTGTGTACTGTAATTATTTTCTCTACCTTATTTTTTACTGCTTTCTCTTCCTGTGTTTAACAGGTACAATCTCAGCCTCTCTCACACTACCTACTACCACTTCAATGGAAATAACAAGACAGAAATTACCACTAAGCCCCTCTAAATGTGCAAATAAGCCCTTCAATCCTAATTGATTTAGAAGGTTGGTCCAGATGATAATGTTTTCTAATCCAGACATTCACTATATGTTAGGACAGACAGATTTAAAAAAAAAAATTTTTGAAGAAATTTGAAATGCTTCCATCAACTCTCAGGTTTCCTGTGCTCTAACTCTATTCTTGGTGCATGTGCTTGGATCTCTCACTGCTGGGCACTTTCTCTTGCAGGAACACAATGACACCCAGAGCAGTCCATAGAAAACTGCAAGCTTCTTTCCAGCAAGGCTTCCCAGGGAGCTGGCTGCTTGTGCCCACTGATACAACAGCACAGCACATCATTTTAACCCTTTCTCCCCTCTCTTTGCCTTACCTAAGCAGGCAGAAATGCTGCAAGTTGAAGCGTGGTTTTCTCAAAATAATTTAAAATTCAATCTAAGACTCACTCCTCATTATTCTGGTTGCAGTTTGGTAAGACACAAGCCAGCCCCAGGATCTATACAAGCTGATAAGGCTTCTTCTCTGTGAGATGCTCATACAGCTCCACTGCCAGGTCCTCATTATTCTAAAATACCCAAACCAAAAAATTCTCCCTTCCAGCCCTCTCCTTCTGGCCTAACCAGATGGCCAAAACCAAATAAATAAAACAGTGAGAAAGAATAACAAAACCAAACCAAAATAAATCCTGATAATTTTTTTTTCTTTTTGTTATTAAACCATTGAAAAGGTCTCCTGCAAGGTCAAGGTTGGGTGGGCAAGTCCAGGCATAGACAATATTTGACACCTGCCAACCTTGAATGGGCAGGAATAGGGCAGCTTGTCAGTTGTGGACCTGAACACCAGGAGTCCTGTCTGTTATGTAGAGGTTGTGTGGAAGAGGAATGGGTCATCTTAATATTTAGTCTCTTTATCTGGAAAAGGATGCCTCGAGGGCAAGTCCAGGGACTGTTCCAGAGCATAGGTGAGACCATAGAGACAAAAAATCCCCTTAATACTTCTTGGGACAAACATAAGTGCTGAGACATTGCCCTGCAGATGCCAGGAGCATTAACTGTACTAGCTTGGGTGGTTTTCTTTCTTGAAATGCATATGAGCACAGGGAGTTGGAGGTTGCCATAAAAACACCTAGCATGTCCAGAAATATGATGACAGGGAATCAAAAGTCAAGGAACATCATAAGTTATCAGTCAGTCACACCATACCATCCACATCCAATTATTTTCCTTTTCCTACCAAAATACTATTTTCTTCCAACTGCTGACAGTAAATCTTGGCAGATGCATTGAACTCGTTCACAGTAGGCTCTGCTCAATGCTTTAAGTACTAAAAAAGCTGGATAACACCCCATACTAATTCTGATTTCCTATGTTCTGATGATGCAAAACATGGGATTGAGCCCAGTTCAGGTAGCCCCAACTGTTCAGAAACCACATCACTGACTAAATTTAAACACAAACTTGAGATACCCTGCATACTGAGTATGCTGTTTAAAAGGAAATAAGAACATACGCTGGGAAAGAAAAAATAATTTGTCTTGGGCCTTTTTTATACAAAGACTTTTCCTCAAATAAACACAGCTGAAATCATGCACCTCTCAAAAAAAATCTCAGACTGAGCCATATGATCCATAGGAATGCGACTTGGAGAAGCTGCTCCCCATAAAATCCTATATTTGGTGACTTGGAATTTCCACTGATGGAAGGCAGAAAGTTGAGACTGGACTATGCAGCTCGGGGCATGCAAACAACATTCATCAAAACTAAGGAAAATACTCCTGTGAGTTGCTGCAGAAACTGTGAAAGAAAAGCCAGGGCTCCTGGCACGGCCACTGGCTGAGCAGGAGCTGTGCTGAGAACAGCTCTGCACACTAAGCTTCCCATTGGAAATCTTTGCACGTCCCTGAAAGAGGACATCTGATACCAGCAGGATTTGCTCAGCCCTCTAACCTTCTGAGAGAGATAAATTCACTTCTCCACAATTCACCGAGTGTCATTCTTTTGGACTTAAAAAAAAAATTCCTTTTTACTCTGACTGAACTTTAAAGATCTGGCACATCTCAGCCACAAGGACTTGTCCAAATGTTTTGGCTACAACCTCTTCCCTTTCCACTACTGCAGTACTGCCCATGCCAGCTAGATCCTGCCTTCCAGTTCCATGAAGACCAGTAGGCTGTATGTATACCATCTGAAAAAATGTGTCTGGAATCCTTCCAGAGGCAAGAGGTCTGTATATGTTACCATCCTTACACAGCTCAGTATACAGTGATCTGTCAGGGCCAAACTCTCTCCTCTGATCCAGGATTGCCAAAGCTGAAGCTCTGGACTCCAGCCACAGTGAGCTCTGGTCCATAATTAACTGAAACTGAGGAGGGTCATATGGCTCATGACTACCTGTTATTCTCATCAGGACTTGATAACAATCCAGATCTTTCAGAGCTTCCAGACACACACAACTTTGGGAAAGTAGCAAGCAGCTATTTTTATGTTTGACAGTTCGTTGTGTTCACAAGTCAGGTCCCCCCAAGCCCCACAGCAATTCCTTCAGCATCATTCACAGTGATTGCACCAAGAAGCTCTGGGAGCATTTCTGTGATGTGCCATTGTGGAGTGGCTCTAGATCTGTGAATAACCATTCAAAGCCATTCTTCTGGCTTTGCTGTGACTTTTGGGTGCCTTTCAAGAAAAAAAAAAAACTTTCTCTAAAGCAAAATAAATCTGCTTTTTTACTTCAAATAAACTGTATTTTGCATGGGAGAGGAACCAAACTACAGATCAGAGACAGAAAAATCCATGGGCATGCTTTGATACTTTCAAGATTTTAAACTGTATGTGTAATGAAATGGGGAGTCTCTGAAGCTGACACTGCCAAGGTTATCCCAAGAAAGGTTCTGGATTATACTCGATACCAAAGAGGGAAGAAGGGCTCTTCAGAGCAAGCTGCAGGCTAAGTGGGCCGTTCTCTGGAACACCAGACAGCCAGGGCTGTCCCGCTGGCCATGCAAGAGCCATGAAAAGGCTTTCTGCTGTGACAGAAGAAAGAGGCCACAGGAGGCAGCAGTCCCTGCCAGAAACGGCAGCTTCCCTCACCAGCTCCACAGCTCACCTCGGGTGCTCTGTGCCAGCTGCACCTTTATCCCTTCCTACAGCAGAGGCAACCCAGCCCCAGCCACCTCACATCACCTCTTCCTCTTCAGGATGAGAGCCTTGCCCATGCCTAGGGACAGAGGTCACAAGATAAAAAGGACGGAGGAGAAAAATATTTAAGCGTTATAGTCTCCAACCAGTTTCTGGCAGGTGGATGTCAAGCTGGCTGCAGTTTCGTTTTATCCCAGGTGCTGGCTGCTTGGAGTCAGAACTGAAGCACTGGAGAAACATCTTCACAACAACCATTAATGGGCTTCAGTCTCCAGGAGCAAGGCTGACACGGCTTTTTGCATTTAAGCCACTAATACAGAAACAGCTACAGCAGAAACACTTAAACAGTCTGGAGAATGAAACCCCTGCTCCATACAGAAATTATGAGACAAATGTGTTAGACACACTGAATAAAAAAAAGCCCAGATGAACTAAAACCACACTACTATATTTTCTGAAGTACAACTCTTGCTGTAAACATGCCTGTCCAGCCTCCTAGCGCAGTCATAGAAGGGATCAGCTCCCGTGAGAGAATAAAGGGCTGTACAGCTTTAACCAGCCCCAGGACTATGCAAGAAGGTAGCAACTTCCCTTTGGGTGGCTGTGAAAAGGCCTTGTCTCCCTGATTTACACAGGTATGGTGTGAATGGCTCAGAGGCTGAGGCCTGCTCAGCCAAACACCCATGTGTGCATGAAATTAGAATGTCAACATTTGATTCATGCTGCCAGGCTGTGACTGTGAAACAAATTATGTCAGTGGGTGGCAATTGCAATATTAGTCTAAGCAGATAACATTTAGCTAAAAGGAGGGGCTTGGTTCACATTCTTCTCCCTACCATTTTAATACATCAACATCATTAGACTTAGAAGGCCCGGAATTTTGTCAGAATGGAAAAAGTATGGATGCAAAAAAAGATACTATAGGTTGGGAGAGGGTTTATGGTAAAGCTCAAGGCAGCACAATCCAAATAAAGGCTCAGAGATTTCATTGCTGCTCCTTACCACAAACCTTCACTGCACACAGTTCAGAGTCCTTAAATTTTGTCACAGAGACCCCCTCCCATTTCATGATTTTAACAGTGACTGAGCACAGTGGAATATAAGTGACAAACAGCATCACCTACAGTATGTGCAAAACTTCCTCTTCAG
Source organism: Florisuga fusca (assembly GCA_038090715.1). Lineage (NCBI taxonomy): Eukaryota > Metazoa > Chordata > Aves > Apodiformes > Trochilidae > Florisuga > Florisuga fusca. The sequence goes on from JAAWXA010000040.1 coordinate 2,643,817, forward strand.
AGAAGAAGTGCCATTTACTAATTAATTTTTTATAAAGAAAGCCTCAGAAATATTTGGCTTGAGCTTTCAAATTTTTAAACACATGAAAATAAGATCTAAATCTGGCATCTTTTCAATTCAAAAAGTCAACTTCGTTTTTAGAAGACTGAAAGAAAACCAAGTTTTTCTAAGTTGCTCCCAGCATTTTCAAGTGCATTCCCATGAGACCAACAGTTTTGGAGATGTGAAGTCAATGTTTTGTAGTAATTTAGATTTTTGGAAAAAAAACCCTACTTGAAACCAATACAGGATACTTAAGAGTAACTGGTTTTATTACAGAATTAATAAAGAAATACACAATATTGCCATGTCATAAAGACAGAAAAAGATATTCTAAGAAACAGTAATGGTTATTTTGTTCTGGCAAGTCCTTATGTATCAAGAATGCAATTTTACCACAGAACACATCACAGTTCTAGTCCCATTTTATTTTCTTGCTTGTTTTAACTAGCAAAATGGCAAAACATCAATTTAAAGTTTTATTTGATAGCAAACACTGATGCTGTTAAAGTTAATGCTGTGAGAAATCCAACTTGCAACAGTGAAATGTTTACAGAAGCAGCAGTTCATTGAGTTGGAGAACTAGGCAGCAGCTACAGTTTCCCAGTTAATGTTCAGAAAGACAGAGTTTTTAGATGATCTGCCAAAAATTAATCAATCTGCTTTATCTTCAAGATTGTAAAAATCAACTTTATTCAAAAGCCACTAAGAGGGAAATGGCCTGTAACCACCTCCTCTGCCCATCACCCTCCTCTACAGAGCCCTGAGCAGTCTCTCATCTGTACCCACACCCCAGTTCAGTGCTCTCAACCACCAGGTTCAGTGTTGCTCTCACCGAAGGCAACAAGAATTTCATCACACTGGGTCAAATTCTCACTGCCTTCCTCACTTGAGAAATGTCATTGAAGTTAATGGGCCAAATTAATCACTGGCATAACTCCATTGACTTCACCAAGGATCAATTTGATTCAATAGGACTATTCTCTTCAGTAGACTAGGACTGGATGCATGGGCTTCAATGGGAGCAAGATGGGGAACATAATGAGAAATCCAGATCATTTATTCTTCAGACTTTGCAAAGATTGATTTAAATTGACTTCAGAAAACACACATTGTAGTAAGACATGTATATGTGTGTGGCCCAGCTCTCGTTTCACAAGCTCAAAATTCTTAAAACCATGTTGCCAGTGCAGCTACTACATGGTATACGAGTGATTTCCAAAGCCCTCTTAAAGTTTTCATCATGGTTCTCCAGTAAACAGTCTTTTTAAAAAAGTATATAGGAAGGGATCATAAAAATTCAGACTAGAATATTTTGCTGCTTGGAAAAAAAAGACATATAACTGGCTGCCTCAACATAGTTAAACTTATTTTAGTTATTGTGACGTGCTATAGTATGACCTTTACAAATAATAACAAAACAAAGCAAAAAAAAAAAAGGAAAAAATTAACAGTAGCAGATTGCAATTTTCCTGCCACTTTACCTACTTCAGGGTATGCATTTTTGGAACGTCTTCAAGAGGAGAAGTTTTCATCCAAACATTTCAAAATTTTCCAAAATGGGGGAAAAAAAAAAAGGTTCAGTCTTTCGCTTCAATATAAACTACTGAACCATTATATTGAGTTACCAAAGCCCTTAGAAAAAAAAAATCTGTTTGCATTTAAAGTTACATCTTTGTCACCAAACAAACAAACAGTGGAAATGTCTATCTTCAGTTTAGCACACGACAGTCTCTCCATCCTTCCCGCAATGAATAAGGATGTAACATGCACAACAAAACTGGGGAATAAACAGACAATTAAAAAAAAAAAAAACAAAAACCAACAAAAGACCCTAGGAAATTTAAAATGGGTTTTTTTTTGTCACATTGGACTGCCTTACGGTGAGCAAAAATATCTGGGCAGAACTCTGCAGCTCATCTTGAAAGCTCAGCTACTCACTCTGTGTAGAAAAATAAGTGTAAACCGTCAAACTCCTCCAAAGGTAATTTGGTAACTGCTTACAAAGAGGAAAGCAGAAAAGACAGCACTAAGACTGCAGGAAAGATTCTTTCTTTATAGTGTAGTGACAGCCTTGTAACTTCTCCATTATGATGGGAACCACAGCATAAAGATTGCATTCTCATCTGTGGTTAACTGTCAAATGCATTTTAATGCTTTATTTGGGAGAGCTAAGTTAAAGACAAAACAATCCTCCTCTTCTTAATCTATCCATCTTTGAGAATGTAAATACAGCTCATACTTGTGTGTCAGAGTGTGGGGAGTTAACTGTATTCTTTCAGCTTCATGTAAATTTCTGAAGATCAGAGAGCTGAGTAAACAATATTTTGATGTAAACAGATTATCAACATGAGAGGAATGACCGTCTGGTCACCCGTGGGGGTTTATTCACTTAACACTTCCACCCCATAAAGACAATTGTGTGCAATCAATGCATATAGGGCCTTTCACTGGGTTGCTAAGTGATAGGTGGTGTCAACAGAAAAATGTGTGATGTACAGAAGGGCTGCTGAACAGCCAAGAGAAAACAACACACATGGATGATATTTTAAACTTAATTCAGGGCGTTATGAAGATTGTGACAGGCAGAGTGGCTGACCAGAAAGCACTTCAAAAATTCGACTTTATAAAGTTGAATCTCCCATGTGTGTAAAGAGTTCAATTTGGTAACAAGTGAATCACAGTGCAGAACAGTGGCTGGTTCAAATAGGAAAAGCCAACTCAGCAGGGAAGCTCTGAATATTCATTCACTGGAAGGCACAGCAGTCATTTTACAATCCAAGCTTCAATATCGTTTGTCTAAGATTGTATATGCATTCTCTCATTTTCCTCATCTCTGGAAACTATTTTAGTAAAAGCCCAGAAGCTGTTTTCAACAGTTTCTTCAGAATTTCTAAAGAAAGGAAAGAAAGTTGAATGGCATCACATTGCCCCATACAACCATGAAAACCTGTTTTGTGGGACATTCTTGAAACCAACCCAGAAAGAAACCCTTAAGAGGTTTTGTATTTATTTACCCATTCTCTCCCCACCACCCACTTGATAGGTTTTATATTCAAATGCAAAATATATCTGCCTTTGTTCTAAGGATTGAATCTGATTTTGATTTGATTTACAGAACAAATCCTGAGAAATCCAAGCTTCTGCCAAATTTTATTTTCTAATAGCCGCCCCCAGTACACAGAAAAATTTCAGTCTACCAAGTTTTTCAAAATTATTTGTGACAATAGTTCAGTTTACTGTCATCTTCAAAGGTTCCTGAGAGACCAGGAAAGCTTTGACTGAATACATTGCTTACTGGATCGCCGATGCTATTTCCTACAGAATCAATTTCCCAAAGGTGCAAAGTGTTTTTTTTAAAAGGTGCCTGTGAGCTGCGTTCCCCAGGCTGCTCCTGACAATCTGTGGGCAATGCGAGGCTCTGTGGGGACTAAAGTGATCTTGAGGGGGTTAAAGATAACTCAGTCAGATGTATCACACAGGCCTGGACGAGCTTGTAAATCCCTGAACTTTGAAAAAGAGGATTTTTCTTAGTTTGTGGAGTTTTGTGGGTTTTGTTTTCATTTCTGTTGGCTTGTTTGTTTCTTTTTTTTCTTTAAAGGGATTTGTAGTTAACATTTTTTGGGGAGAATTTTACATAAGCATAAGAACACTTGATTTCTGTCATACTGCTTAGGTTCAGGTTAATGAAGATTGTTACTACATTTCTGAGCTCTGGGTAACCAGACAGTGACCTATTCAGAAAACTAAACTTCCCAAGTGCATTTGTAGGCTTCAGCCCAGGACACACCAAGCAATACCAACTTTAAACATGTACAAACTTCCTCCAAATGCAACAGGGTGAGTCGAGCACGCACAGAAACATTTAATGCACTATTGCTAATGATTACAGGGATTATATCTAGCAAGCAGGCACACAGCACATTTATTTTATGAAAAGACAGAATTCACAGATGGTCTCTGCCCTGAAGAGCTTGCAAGGTAGTTAGGCAAGCCAAGTGAGAACAGGATGTAACAAGGAGGATCAGGACCTGACTCAACATTCTTTATAGAAAATACAGAGAAGTACTTGCATTGGAAGCCAGAAAAGTACAGAAAAGAAGGAATCAGCCTGTTTAAGGAAATAAGGATAATTAGGTTTGGGGTCACTTCAGTAAATAGTGTCCTAAGCCAGTCAAGGCTGCTGGATTTCTAAATTGACAATATAATAAATCAATAAAGAGAAGTCTGAAACTTTGCCAAAATCTATCTGGGTATGTGACAGTTCTGAGGATGGTAAAAATGAAGTTCCTCACTCAACTTGTAGCTGAATCTGAATTACAAGGTTTGGTCTTACTCTTAATGGAACGTTAATAATGAGTCTCTGTTCCAGCTTCATTCCTGAAGCTCCAGTAATATTGGCATTTTACTTACCGTAGTTTTTACAGGTCCATCTGTCTAGATGCTGTGTTAGAGAACAACTCAGTCAAGAGGAGGAAAGGACTCATTCTGCACTAAGCTCTGACACACAGTGCAGAGAAGGCAGTTGGAGGGTTTAGAGGGGCAGAACTCGTAACACGTTCTCTGAACCCCAGGGACAGATGGGTTTATATGTGATGGGTAAGAAGACGGCATTATACCATGAAAATTCCACGTGAAACCAAAAATTATGTTTCTGGTATTTTGAATTAAAGTTCTCAACATCATTCAGTTAAAAATATTTTTCTAAGTTCAATATTTTATTTTCTAAAGCCAGATCAAAATATGCTTGATTATTTTCTTCTGCTGTATTTTCCCTGTTTTGCTACTATAAGGGAAGGTGAAACCCAGAGAAAAATAGACCAGGCAAGCACTCTGAAATGGACATCTTTTTCTTTTAAAAACTTTTGGAAAAAAATGAACACCATGGAATTCCATTCACATAAATTATTCCTCGGTTTTCCATCAGTTATAATCACTGTCTGAATGCCAAGTCTGGTTTTAACTTTCACAAAAGCAAACTTGATTCATTCTAGTGGTACATGAGATAATATGTTTAGTGGTGAAGTGGACTCAGCTGAGCTTGGATAAGGTATGTTCAGCTTTTATGTACTTCTAAATTTGAAAAGAAGCAAATTACCCTGACAGCAACCCTAATGCACATGAGCTATCAGTTTAAATTGCCTTTCCTTCCTTAGCTGAGAAGAGAGCTAAGTGAGCTCCCAAGTATGTTTTATTCTATGTTAGAAAGCAAACTAAGGATTCGATTCTGCCTTTATCAGCAGATGTTTTGCTTTGGGCTAAAACAAAACTAAAGTGAGTCCAAAGTTACAAATTTATTTGGTCTTCTGTTTCTTCCCTCAGCATGTTACCACTTTGAGCACCTAAATGTAGGTAATTGCATAGCCAAGTAGCAAACCATACAGGCTTTGTCTAAGTGTGAGATTGCACTGCATTATCCAAATTACTGTCAGCAACATCACATAGTCTGAACTGCCCCTTCCCAATCAGAACGACAGAAAATAATGAGAACTATTTCTATAGAAGGGTGTCCAGAAGCTCATCCCAAGCAGATTGTTCTTTCTAACACAGAACATCTCCAATACAGCCTTGGTATACCCAAGACCCAAAGAGCAGAAGTTGTGAGTCTCAAAGGGCTTGTTCTCTGTCAGGAAAGGCTGGCTGCCACCACAGCTGTGACAGCAACTCTGCCCCTCCACTGCCCTGGACGTGAGGTGTCACCAGCACCTGAACCATTGCTCTTCTCACTTTATTTTTAAGCAAAGTTGGACAAGGCTGCAAGACTGCTGGCAGAGTGGAGAATGGCTCTCGGAAGCACTGGAGCCAGAGAGTTCTGGTTTGTTAGACGAGACCTTACAACTCCTCCACCCATCCCTCTCCATCTTCTTAATGTACAAACCAAAAGGCTTCATGCAGCTGTGAGGAGCATATCCCCAGCCCACACAGGGGGATGTGAACTTTGGCACCCTGCTTGCTTGGAGGAAATTTCCTGTGACAGGGATGAGCATTTTGATCTATTTCCAGTTAATAAAATGATCATTTTACCTTAAAGCACTGATGCAATAAAGTTCAAACTAGCTGAAATACCAAACCAAACTCAGCCACGTTACTAAACAATAGATGAAACTTAAGCTTGACATACATTAACAGGTAGCTTGAAAAGCTGGAGCAGAAATCTTGGATGCAACAGCTGTTGTTAGGACTGACTGCAGCTGGTTAACACTGGCAACTAAGCAGTAAGGGCTTCAGTGGAGGTGGTGTCTCAGGGGTATACTTGACCAGCACTAGATTACAGCAACTAGTCTGGGGGAAATCTATCCTCGAAACATTCTCAACCCCCTGTCATCAGAAACAAAGGAAATGTTTCCCACTAATTTCTGAGTCTACAGACAGATGAAAGGACTGTACTGGTGTGTTTCAACAATACCGAAAAGCTTTTCCATATAAAGTAGCCAATTTACTGTTATGGTTACACTTAAGTCAATTAAAGTGTTTTATTTGCAAGGATTTGAATCTCTTACCTTCATTAACATTTAGCAGTAAATGGGAGAAAAAAGGTAAATAAAATATTATCTGGCTTTTTAAAGGTCACTCCAGCTTGATCATTATAAAAAGCCAGCCAGGAACACAGAATATGCCCCCTTTGTGTGGATTTAATACAACTAGCCAGTGGAGAACAGTATCAGTAGAAGACTGCAAACAAGAAGTCAGTGGCTGGAGAGTCTATAATGCTGGTGTTTAATAAATGCTTAATTGCAGTCACCCTTTGTTCATCTGATTTGCAATAGTTTTCTTTTTTCCTTAAATCCCCCATCATAAATCACCATCATCACAGAGCCTTTAACTGATGCACCTACTCTTAGCACCTGCTTTCAAACAACCCTAGGCTAGCAATCCAAACTGATGAAATTCCATACCTAATACTTTGCATGCCTTTACTGAAGGAACAGTCAGCCAGGTTCTGGAATCTGTGTCCTACCCAAGCTGGAGGGTGCTAAGAAGGGCAACCCCTTCATTGCAATTAGGCAGCTATTGCAGTGCCTGACTTCAAGAGCTTTCATAGTTCTGTTTATTAAAAACTAGTCAAAATTCGTTGTAGCAAACCTTTTTTAAATGAAGCTTTTTATTATTTGTAAGTAGAGGGTAAACTAGCGATGTAGGAAGACTCTATGTTTTGAATATATTAAAAAAAAATCAGACTAGATTGGAAAAATAAGAAATATTTGTGTTCTCTGGGCAAAGATGTATTCAAGCACAGTTTAAATTAAGCTTTCTTCTTTCCCTTTCCATTTTACTACATCCCTGGCTGCTGATACTAAAAGGAAATTAAAAATTCCTGAGAAACTCAAGAATTACCATTGCAAAATGCCACTCAGTAGAATACACAGAGTTCTTTTCCATGCTAGCATTGTCCTTGGTAAACAAATTCTCTTCAGAGCAAAACTACAAATAAATCTCACAGCAAATCAGCTCTTGTCTAACCTAAGAGATTAATGCAATGTAGCCAGTGAGTTCCAATGCTGCAAATGTCCATTCTGAAAGTACACTGAGAGCTAAGCCTCCTATCCCCAAGGCCAGAGAAAAGTAGTACCTTAAGAACCTTCAAACTACAGCATCTGAGACTTTTGTGAAGAGCTGACACAACCAACCAAAAATCCTACCAGCAACAGAACATCCCAAATCACATCACACAAATCAAGGAATGCAAGTTGCAGTGAAATCTCCAGAGATCCATGGAAGGTGGATCAAAGGACAAATTGCTCTAAATCAGATTTTCCTAATTGCAAAATCTTGCCCAAAATTTTCTTTATTTTCAAGAAAATGAAAACTCCCAGTAGATAGCAAATGCTTTGCCTTTATTGGGCAGCTGTGTATTGTTTGTATCCATATTATTGTATGGAATACAATAATAATGTCCCGTATCACAGAATGCTTTGGGTTGAAAGGGACCTTAAAGATCATCCAGTTCCAACCCCCTTGCATGGGCAGGGACACCTCCCACTAGACCAGGCTGCTTCAAGCCCCATCCAACCTGGTCTTGAACATTTCTAGGGATGGGGCCTCTACAACTTTCCTGGCCAACCTGTGCCAGTGACTCAATACCCTCACAGTGAAAAATTTCTTGCTGATGCCTAACCTAAACCTCACCTCCTCCAGTTTAAAGGCATCACCCCTTACAAAGCCATGCCCTTGTAAAAAATCCACCCCCCCCAGCTTTCCTGTAGCCCCTTCAAATACTGAAAGGTGCTCTAAGGTCTTCCCAGAGCCTTCTCCAGGCTGAACAACCTCAACTCTGTCTTCATAGCAGAGCTGCTGCAGCCCTATATCAATTCTGTGTTTAATTTTTTGCTTGGTTATTTTTAGTTCACCCAGGTGTCACAACCTCCATGTTTTTTTTTACAAGGGAAAGAAAATAATTATGTGAGGGAAGTACATGCCACCTCATAATTCCTCTGAATTCACCTTCCCCTACTTTCTTCCACCAGAATGTGCATGTGGCTCATTAGCACTCTGACTTCTGTATTCATAACATAATAGAGATTATCTATGTTGATTATCTAATTTCAGTGTTTTCTGTGTGCAATCCATAGCATCATACTATATGCTAGAAGAAATGGGCAATATTTTTCACTGAACAGTGATTTGTCTTTTACTTATTAGTAAAAAAAAATATTTCAGTAACCCAATAACTTTGTAAAGTAGCCAATAACTTTGCATAAAGTTACGTAGAGCTCGGAAAACAGTATCCCTAGAGGAAAATATTTTAAAATAAAAATCAGGGTTTACATTCAATATCTTAACATAAAAGATACTTTTTTCAATTGAGCCTTTTGCTACCTTTCCTTTGTGTGGAAACTTGATTCTTAGCTTTGATTTTTTTCATAATCATATTCTACAAGAACTAAAAATAATCAAGAAATATACAACATAAAATATTGGTTTTACCCAAGAATTTTTTTTTCCCTAAACTTACTTTCAGCACTGCAAGTGAACAAACCAAAATAATAATTAGTAATCCATCCAGCAAACATTAACAACTTAGTTTTTGGAAAATCCTTGTTAATGAAATGCTTGCTCTTATTTCCAGAGGAGTTGTGGTTGTGAGAGACCAATAATTCAAGTAGCAGGATTAAGAGACGTGAGAGTAAGAGTATAACCAATATCAGTAATCAAATTTGAAGCCTTCCAATTAAAACTTCCCTCTGTCTAAGCTATTGGACAGCACATATTGCATTATTAAAATAAATAAATCCACACTGTCACATATTTATATGCAGCAAAATATGCAACATAATATAATTACATTTCATTATCTTATTCCAAGGAAGGCCATCAATGATCAAAGCTGCAACAGGATCAGATCAGCTTTGTCAATGCAGAACAATGCCTAAGCTACCACTTGCAAAATGGGTCAGCAAGAGAGGTCCCTCAAGGAGCTGAAAGAGCAACTCCCTCATGTATGGAGGGGAGATGGGCACCTGCAGAAAGAGATGATCAGTGTGCAGAAGACCTGTGACCAAGCACCAGACTAGATGCAGAGATTCTGTCTCAACATAATTACAATGCTTTAATAAAACAAGAACTGACCTGAACATTTCAGTCAGGCTGAAGGTCACTTGTTAGAAAGAAGCAAGCAATAATGGGTTCAGAAGTAACATGAAACAATATTGCTTGGGAAGAAAAATAGGTTATTAGTTATCATGACTGAGATAAAGGTTTCACCTAGTTCTACAATGATTGCCATCAGCACTGCACACCCAGCAACAAAATCTAAATTTGAGGGCAAACGGTGCAGAAAAGCTCTCAGCTAGGTCCAAAGAAAGGCACTCTAAAACTCAGTTCACAAGCAGCTGGCTAGAAAATGTTTATCCAAGAACACTGTCAGAACTGCTTTGGGCAAGGTTGACCATTGCCTTGAGCCCAGTTTCTTGGCTGGGCGGGGAACACAAAATATTTTTTTCCTTTCTGCTGCTAGCTATGGAATGTAAAACTTATGGGAAATCTGGAGGTGAGGTTTTAATTGCTGATTTAGAAATAGCTGGTAATTGACTTACATTCTCCTCAGACTGTAGCTTTCTGGATGACCTGGTAACCAAGCAACAGGAAGTGTAACAATACTAAAGTGTGGTAATCAAGCCCTTCTTTTTTACAACAGAAATTACATTTTCAGGTTAATCATTATTTCTTACTCCATGCATAAATTTGTCTAATGCTAGAAAGGCCTAAGACCAAAGAAAGAAATGCATTTATTTGATGTTAAATAAACAGAATAGTTTGGAATAGCATTATATCACAGCATTATATCACCTACTGCTCAGTATATACCAAGCAAAGTCTTGCACATAGACAAGGTGCAGGTAGGAGGACCAGTGTTCCTGTCCCTATATTTTGCCAGCAGTGGCTTACACCCACAGAGGAGAAACATTTCGAGCTACATTGCTCCTTCTCTAATCCAAATATCCATTGGTGAGAAGTTCCGAATTCAAACCACAAACACTAGAAGAGACTTAGGGGAGAAGCATGTCCAAGAATATTTTTCCAAGTAGCTGTTAAGACTTCTGCCTGCACATGTCCTTCCCCCGTGCCAGCATTCTGCATCCACACAACCACTGTGTCCTCTGTTCAGGTTGCCTCAGAAATTGACCCTCTAAAAGCCAAATCCAGAATTCTGATCACCACTGGTGAAGAACAACCATTTTGGCACTCAAACATCTGCAAACACATTTCCCAGTGAGCGTGGGAAGGTCTGCACAGCCCTTAGGAAGTGTTTTCTCCTCTTTAATTCAAGGAGCCCTCTCTCAAGAGCTTTGCTATTACCAGAGCCAATTCCCAGCTTTCACGTGCTCTGTCTTTAACAAGATGGGCCTAATCAAGTCTTCAAACATAAGAAAGATCAAAGACTGTATCTGTAATAAACCAAACGATACGTCTGGCATGTATTGACAAAGCTACGTGGCTTTGGCTGTTCAGTCTCATTATTACTAACATTTATCATACAAAAATCTGGATGGCATACTAGAAGTTGCCTAACTTTCTAGCAAAAATATTGTCAAACAGTAATAACACTTGACTTGACCTCAGTTTTACCTTCTTAATACCTGCAGTGATCTGCAAGCTCAAACAACACAGCAGCACTTAGAAAAAAAATTAAGCCTGTCATTAGCACACAGTAAATTTGAAGAACAATAATTTTCAAGTAAAAACTTTAACTATTTATCGACACTACCATAACATAGAAGGGCTATAGAGGTCCTGTGATGAACCCTTTCAAGTGCCTTCTGAACATCAGTTAAGCCTGCCTCCCTCCCCTTGAGGTATGCTGCAGTTACTGGGGCCATTTTCTAGATGGGCCTGCCTAGGGTTTGAACTTAATTGAGCAGAATATTAGCTCAGAGATCTGATTCTCCTCTGCTCTAACTCATCAACAACACTGCTTCCCAATTAAAGGAGCCTGCAGAATCTCGTGTTGCCTGGCATATACGGTCTCAATAATTTTATTCTTTCGTTTTCTTCATGTAATTGACCTGTCTGTGCAACAGTCCTGTGAACTTGGAGCACACAGAGCAGAAGCACCACTCATCAATTTTGCTCAACTATTAAATAATTGCTGTGTCAGATCAGACTTAAACTGAACTGTAAAATATTAATCATCAATTTGATTTTTTATCTCCTGTAAACAAGAGTGTCCTTATAAAGTTGGTGAGAAAAGTCACAAAAATACAAAAATATTTCTAAAAATAAATAAATCACTCTTCACCATCACAAAAGTTAGCAAAATTTGAGTCTCAGTTTGACACAATTACATTTTATTTTTAAGGTCACCCTAAAAAATCCAGGTTATTTCCAGAAGTCTTTCAGTGAAAATACATCACTGCTGTCTGCCCTAACATAATACAAACCAAGACCTACCATTTGTGTGACCAGGGACGTTGCCAGGACAGCCTGCTTGCTGAATGAGGTCTTCCTTTTTAAACAGGAAGAATATGAAGAAAAATAGTGTTGTTGGTGCAAATAATTCTCTCTCTCTCGTATTACAAGAAATTAAAAGCCACTGAAAAGTGACTGCTGATTTCTCTAGGTGACCACTGCAGCTGGATTCCAGTTACCTGTCGTTCAGCAATGGTTTCCACCCTTGTATCATACTGGAGAGAGATTGCCAAGACAGAAGTCTCATTGACTCAGAATTCTGACTCACACTCCAGTGAGTGAGAACAATTCAATAGGAATTTGCTGGAACAGAATACATAGAATTTTCACAGAAGTCCTGGTATGTCTGTAACAGTGATTATTCCATTATTTAGCTATTTGCTTTTCTTTTCACAGGGCAGTTCCGTTTCAACCCTCAATAAGACAAGTTGTCCAGAAGAGGCTCAGTCATTTCTCCTGACTTATTAACAGCTCACAGAGACAACAGCCAGAATAGAAGCCCTCAGTTTAGTGCAATCATAATTTCCAGTGAGCTTACTGTCTATAAGCAAGCCAATGGAACTGGTAAGAAAAATTAAATGGTAAAATTAAGCATGTATTTTATTCTGGATGAACTAAATGTAACTTCTGGCCAATTTTTTGCCACTTGTTTAAGTAACAAGAGAGTCCTGCCAGTCCTGTGAACTCAAGAAAGAGAGAACAGAGCAAAACTGTGCGACGAGGCAGTTGAAAATCCTCCCATGAAATCTTTAGCACTTTCCAAACAGCAGAATCCAGGTTACCTGCTCTTTAGCTCTTTGACAGCTTGAGAGTAACGTGCACTATGGAAAACAAATAAAGTTTCATACCCTACTTGAATTTCAAGATGATCACAAATTCTGTTTTGTTCTGGGAGGAACATAAACTAACAAATTTCCTTAGACACAGAACTATAAATATGTGAAAAAAAAACAGATATATGAACTTAAGACAATGAAATATAACCTAAAATAAAAATACTATGATTAGGAGATGATGCAGTTTAATTTTTGCTTGAAGCAATCACTTTCTGCTATGCTACAGGTAAGTGCATCTGAATATATTTAACAAACAACTTAATGTAGAACCACATCTGCCCTGGGAAGTCCAGATCATGAGGGACTGTGATACATGGAGTAGGAAATTCAAATGCTTGTGAGGCAGGGATGTCTGTGTCTGGTTTGGAACTCTGGAATTCTTCAGTGAAGATGCCAGGAGTATTTATTTATTTATCTATTTATCAAGGAGGTAAACACATAATTACACATCTAAATGGGACTTTCAAAATGACCATATACCTGGCAATTTTTGAAATCAAGACAGCAGCTTCCTTATTGCAAAGCAAATTATCCTTCACCCACTTCCCCCTGAGGGTTGCTTCCAAGTTGCCCCTGTGATAAACCATAGGGGCTGAGGTCTTCTGAGGAAGCTGGCTAACAGACCAGACAGGATCATGAGGCAGCTATGCTACAAATCCCATGGGCATCATGCTGATGCTTCTGGCTTCCTGTCTCCCTCCACCAAAAGATCAACATTTCCCAAAGACAGCAGTCAGGGGTCTTTTGCTACAGAAGCTTCAGGATGTCAAGCAAATACTGACCGAAACTATTTTAACCACCCATTTTATTACAAAAACTCTACCTGACTTCCCCTTCAAATGCAAACTCACTTTTCACTCAAGTCCAGTAAACCAGCAGAGTATCAAGAACAGCTCTGAATTTTGAACAGAGACCTCTGGATTGCACAATGCCTCACTAGCTGGCTTAGAGCTGTACTGAAGAGCAGATCAGGTCTCTCCACTCCCTAAAGCAGGTTACCTTCAGGATCTGGCCCATTCATGCATAGCTATGATACTTATTCACTAATTCTCCTGTATCATTTTGCTCTTTAGTCTCACACCCTGAGAAGGCCTGAAATAAACATTTGGCATTTCAAATGTATTTTCCCTTAAGGATGAAATAGCAGCTAATTAAACAAGTGTTATTTCAAGCAAATAAAGAACCTAATTTTCTTAGGCTTCAGAATTTTAACAATCACCTGGACACAAGATTCATTTTAAGAGTGATGAGAAGAATTTACTACAGCTCTGCTACTTGCTCTTCTTGCTAGAAGAGCTTACACAAACAATTTCAAAGCTTGACTGGAGAGCCAGCCAGCTTATCATTCTGGTCAATTATTTGCCATGCTAGAAATGCATCAGGATAATGACACTGTGAGGGATTGTAAGGCAATATTGTTTCCCCAGAAGCCTTTGTCTAACAAGGTAATTTATGACCTTTTCTGGAATCCAGTCTTTACAAAACCATAAATTCACACTTGTACTCGACTTCAAAGGGACCATTATCAGTAAAGGTGGCAGAAGGCATCAGACTGCTGCAAGCTAGATAAACAGATAAGTGAGACTTTCATGGTTTTCTCCTCTAGGTCTGCTAACAGGACAAAGGCTCCTAAGGATGCAGCTGCTCCTCGGCATTTGGCCCTGTTATTTGCAAAGTTCACCACTGAATGTGCTACTTCCCTTTTACAAGGTGAGGAAAGCCTTACTCACTCAAGTGCAAAAACTCACAGCACTAGCAGAGCTTTGAAAGCTCTCTCAATAGCCTATTAATGCTTACCTAGGAGCTGATGCTTTCCTATGAACATAATGACATGTAAAGCAAAAACCAACAAGAAACAACAAAACCCTCCAAAAAGCAGTGCCTTCCATCCTGAAGAAAAATAAAAAGAACGCCCTGCAGAGCAGAAAGCTTTAACTGACACGTGTGTGTCCACAGCTGGAAAACCTGCCCAGCAGTGTCACCTTCTCTGTAGCACTGGTTAAGCAGCACACACATTTGCATTGGTGCTGCTAAATTTGTCTGCAGCCCTTTCCTAAAGGTGGGAAGATCAGGGGTCTCCGGGGGGAGTGCTGCACGAAGAAGGAAAAAAAAAAAAAAAAAAAAAAAAAGGCCAGATTTCTACTCACTGCCTTTCAGACAAAAGCCTACCAATTTTCAGACAGTCATTCTAGGCACACTGGAAATTCACAGCACCATACATTTGAAAACAATACTCAAATAATCCCATTTTACTAGAGCAACAAAAGGGTGGCAGGGAAAGCAGGCAGCTGTCCCAGGTGATTAAGTGTTCTGGGTACCACCAATCTGCCTGATTAGCCACCCAGACAGCACGGGCTGGGTCATTAGCTGTTGACAGAGAGCAGTGCCTTAGAAGTACTCCCTTGCTGACAGTTAAAACTCCCACCTACCCTTCCATCTCTTCTGGAGAGATTAATTAGCTAATGTTTGCACAGTGTTATGAAGATCTAAAGAGCTGAGTGTGATCATGGGTGCTGACCAGAATTACTTCTAATTACGGTACTGAAAGTGCACATGGTATTGCTATGGGAAAGTGTGAGGGCAGAGAATGAACGCCCTGGTTTTCTGGTCCAGCTATCTAGCAACAATGCTGCTCTCTAGTAGAGGGACAGAAATGCAGCACTGAAGCAGGACACCAGGCTGTAGAGCAGATGAAGCACAGCATAAAGCAGGGATTCGACTGAATAATGCCACCCTACAGAAAATAAACTACTCTCATCCAGGCAGAAAACTGCAGATACTCTTCTTCCGAGGGCCATTAATCTACTGATCATAGTTTTCATTCCAGATTCATGCTTCTGATTGAAATTCAGTCCTCTCTAGGATGAGGCTGAGTTGTACTTGCTTAAGTTCTCTGCACTGGGAGAAATTTTGGCCACTAGATTTGTACCCCTGGAAGACAAAAAAAACCCGGCAAAAATATTATATGTGATAAGATTATTGATAGATCCTGACTGAAGGCCTGCATGACAAGTTCAGCACAAGCAGCATCTGCTAAACTCCATGTTCTGGAAACCAGCCCTTAACCCTATTATTGTCCATGGTATAACTTTGTCTTTCTAGTTGAAGTTATTAAGACATCAGTGGCAAAATTAGCTTGTGTTCTTTAGACATTTCTTTGGCCTGGGTAGTCAAAGGAGCTTGTGTTCATTCATGAACAAACTATCTTCCTGGCACCAGATGCACAGTAGAGACAATGTACAAGTAACTTTGAGGCCAATTAAAATTTTGCAGGGAACCTGATATGCAGATTTAAATCTTGACCTATTCTCTTGATTTCTGCACTCAGTTCAGACACAGTGAAAAAAAAAGTAATACCCTTTTGCTTGAAACTCTAGTAAAGAGTTCCCACTTCATAGTTTATTAAATAAAGAAAAAACAGTTGTAGTTTAAGTGAGCTAAGAGGTCTCTGGCATCAGAGGAAATGCAGTGGTGGGCAGCTGCAAATTATGTGAAATCTAAGTATTCCAGTAATAACTACTAATTCCCTGCATAATAATAGCTAACACATTTACAGCTTTAATAGAATCATAGAATGATTTGGGTTGGCAGGGACCTTTAAAGGTCATCTAGGCCAACTCCCTGCAGTGAGCAGGGACACCTTCACCCAGACAAGGTTGCTTAAAGTCCTGTCCAACTTGACCTTGAATGTTTCCAGGGATGGGGAATCTACTATTTTTCTGGACAACCCATTTTAATGTTTCACCACCTTCACTGTAAAAATTTTCTTCCTCGTGTCTCGTCTAAATCTATCTTCTCTCAGTTTAAAACCATTATCCCTCACTGAGGCAAAATTTCTTTCACAACAGCCAAAACTTTGCTTGAGTAAAGCTTAAATTATTAAAACCCTAAGCAGATAAAACAGCAGGCTTGTAAGCAACATCTCAGTCATTATATGACAGCTCTTAGGAACTTAAAATTGCCAGGGAAGGTTGGACTCAACTTGTCCATGCAACAGCCTAACCTCAGATTTTTTTAAAGCAAGGAGCAAGAAATCTCACAAAGGGGACATACGGGAGAAATTATTCCTGCCACTGAGGTGTCATCCCAACTCCTCTCAGGCACCCAGACTGGTCTTGGAAAGCACTTTGACTAAACCAAGAGTACTTAAGGTCATGCAAGTGGAAACACCCTGCAAGACCCTTGAGTTGAAGTGATACAGTACCGAGAGGCCTGACTGCAGCCATGCACACAGTTTGCTTCCTTGTGCTGCAACTCCCTAATCCCTGCCTTGGAAAACTCTCCATCAACACTCAACCTCATGGGTAGAAAGCCTCCAAACAAGCCAGTGCAGTCTGTCACTTTCATCCCATAAACTACAGTTTAGTCTACTCAGTAAGATCAAACATCCTTGAACATCATTGGTCTCACAGCAAAAAGTTGATTAATACATTCACCAGTGAAATATCTTGCTTTAGTTAATACATCTGGCATGATCCTTTTCTGAGACATTAAAACTTCAAACTACCCAGCAAAACTCAGGTAAGTTCAATGCCAACTGAATTTGTGTCATATAACAAGCCATGTAGTCTTTGCTTTCCTGTCACTAGTTAACCTGATGTTTTCTTCCACAGTTCACTACACAGTTGCTTTGTTTTTTAATGCATACAGGTTCTCATCTTTATCGACACACAAAAAAATACATCCAATAATATACAGCAGTTTGCATGATGATAACAAACATAAAAGAAAAAAATATAAAGAAAAATTATAAAGAAAAAAGGGGAAGCCTTACGAACTCCCAAACTGCAAGTGCTAAATGCAAACAGCCAGTATTCAAATTGTATTAGGAAGGAAAAAAATATACCCTGAGCAGCACTGTTCTCCTGAAAGGAGTAGGGAACTTAAGTCTCTTTTGCATGGTTAAAGATAAAGAAGTTAGTCCTTTCCCTGAGAGCAGCTGTGGTCTGGTCACCACCAACAGATTTAATACCAACATCCACAGAACTCCCATTAACAAGCCAATGCCTCCCTGTTTCCCACATCTTGTCTGTTAGCTTACCCAGCATAGGAGCTGCACTTTAAGGGCCTGAGTGCTACAAATCACTACTAAAATAGTTCTGCCTCTTCAAAGGGGAAGGAAGAGAATTTGGGGGGGTGTGCAAGAGGGAGGAGAGATGCTTAAAGTGATTTACCACCCCCTTCGAGAACAAGCCAGACTTGGGCAAAGTTTTTTTTTTGCACCTGGACCATTGTGAAGCAACAAGGATGATCTCTCAAGGAGCAGAAGACATTCAAATGTACAAGTCAAAGAATAGGATGATTCAATCTTCCCTAGGATCAGCCTGGCTTAAAGAAAAGAAAAACTCTGGGAAAAATATACATCTCCTCTCTCTTTCACAGAGTAAAAGGGAAAGGAGATTAGAAAACAAGAGGTCTTGTGTATTCAAAGTGCTAATTCAGAACTTCTCTCTCTAAGGCACTCATGAAACATTTTAATTGTCTGACTTTGCATTCAAAAACCTTGTTTGCAACTCTTAATTGCAGGCAGCTTTGAACAAATAATTGAAATGCATGACTTGTGGGGCCTACTTAAACAATTATAATGTGCTTTGCCAATAGGTGCTTTGTCCCATTCTCCTTCCCTCCCCCCCCTTTCATAATGAAAATGAGCTAGCATGATATTTGGAGCAAAGTTAAAACCTTGCTAATTTGCAGCACTGAGATCTAGGACTGTGAGAGTGGCCATACCTGTACAACTGCTTATATCAGCAAAAAATGCACTAATAGTTCAACAGAATGCAAAGAAGACCTTTTCATTTTCTGCTGAGAGCAACCCACTGGGAAATTCTTTTCTAAATACATATCCTTCATATGTCTGTTAGTTTTGCATTTCCTAAGATTTATGGAGCTATTTTCCTGAAAATTCTGTTTGTATGATTTAAGCAGAGCCTCTTATAAATATACAAAATCTTTTCAAGTAGAGTTCGAAAAATATCTTCACTAAGACCATGTCCTTGTCAGAAGACTCAAATTATTTTGGCATGGTGTAACAAAAACTCTTCTGGGCAACCTAGTATGTTCCTAAAGCTGTAGTAACCTGCACACCCAAGTGTATTAATGGGGAATTCACATTTGTCCTTACCCAGAAAAGAGACATTTGTTCACGCCTATATCTGAATTTAAAGGTGCTCTTGTGAGAAAAATAAAATTAGTTCAGGTCAGATTATTCAAAATCATAACCTAAAAGAGCCTACTTTTATACTGCTCCATTTCTGCTCTACTGGAAAGCACCTTATGTGTGCTTATATCCAGATGCAATACATGATTCTCATTTTGATGTCTGACTACATGACATTTAATCTCGATCAGAAGTTATCCAAGTATATTTCAAACCCCATCTTACCTGAGACACGTGGCAGTGCTGGGAGCAGACAGGACATCAGCTCTGAACTGGTTCTTAAAATACTTTCCTTTAAAGGCTGGTGAATTGCTGACAAGCAGTGGAGAGTTAGCAGAGTAACTGGAATTACTGAATTTGGCAAAACCAGAAGCACACGTGTTTCAAGGAGGGAGGCGAGCAACTAATGAGGCACTCACTCCCTTTTAACCCAATTTCCCCACGACATTTACACTCTCAGCTGGTCACAGGCAGCTTGGACACCTGATAAGCATGGTCACTCAGCCTCCTTCACCTCCAGCATAGGTCCTGGCCTTGAGCAAAGAGCAGTGGGAACTCAAGGATTTACGTTAGGAACAAGAAACCTAATATAGTGAAAAACAAGACAAGAAAAAACTCTAACTGTAAATCAAATTACATCAAAATCTGATCTAATCAAATCAGGCTACTAAGAACTGTTCTAGCTGGACTCCAAAAGCTGGAAAAGCTGCAAGTATTTTAAACAATACAGAGACATGTAGTATCCAACCACCTACCACAGCAAGGTAAAGATCTTCTGTTGCTATTGCTCCTAGCTGACATGCTAAGAAAATGGGAAAGAAGCTTTCTGCAGACCCAGTTTTGTATTTCCTGCTTTACACTGCACCATGCAAGAAGATGACTACCTTGTTTTCCCACTGGTATTAGAAAGTGTAAAAGAGAATTAGAATCCTGCAGGATTAGAACATTACCATTTTTGCAAGTAAACTTCACTGAGACTTCAGAAATGCTAGTAAGCTAGTTTGGGTTTTACCCTTTGTGCCACAATTCCAGTCTAAATAAATATCTTCTGAATACCTTGACATAAGGAACGTACCCTATCTATAGCAAGCATAGGTGTAACTTCTTCTCTACAGGTAAAATATTGGCACGTGCATTGGCAAAATTTAAGCCTACATTTATAAATCACCATGCAAGTTTATGGGGCCACATAACAGTTTAGTGATAATTATAATAAATGCAAGCTCTGGCAGGAGTTTAATAACTCATTCTGAAAATGCTTCCCATGTTCACTACCCATTTCATTGGCTACTCCCATCAATAACTCTACTAACATAAAAACAAGGTCAGCAAGCAACCAAAAGACAGCAAAAAGGCATTGAGAAGATCAAATTCTTAGAAGCACACCAGGGCCTGATAATTCAGTTTTAGAGCGCAGACAATAACAAAACTAAAAAGGCACAACTGGAACTCATTCTCCTCACAAAGTCAGTAATGGAATAAAACTAACCCTCAGTTACTCACTCTGTGATTCTCCTAAGTGTCTCATGCAATACTGGCCTGCCAACGTGGCATTTCATTTGTGGTTTAATCAGCCAACTCGGGGCACGCGATGAACAAAGTAGCAATCACCCCCCTCCCCAGTAAGTACTGTAACAGCATCATTGCCCTAACAAACTCATCCCTCATCAGCATGGGATCTGGATATTTGAGCTCCCTCTCAACACACAGCCAATTCTCAGGGCCAGCTACATGGAAGTGCAACTCTGCAGCAAGATACAGGAGACATTTTCATAAAATTTTGCCATTAGTTGCTAGGCAGAAGCCTGTGACCACTACACTCAGAGTTTTACTGTAATGCAGTCAGTGAAAGCTGTCACTCAGAAAGAGAAGCTCAGATCTAACATATGCATGAAGGGTGGTTCTGGGTGTGGGTTCCCAAGTGGTGCACCTCTTGTTGAGATAAATACAGTTAATGCTAGCAGAGGTTTTATCTCCACGTACTCAGTAATGGGGTCTCTTAGTACTTAATGAAGTGGGACTTCCTCTGTCCCAGGAGTGCAGGACAGTCACTAACATATAGCTTAGAAAGAATATTTTCATTGTAGGAGAAAAACTCACCATAGTAAACTGGGCAACTAAAGGATAATGTTACAGAGCTGTGATAGAAAACTACTATGTGGAGTTATTTTGTGAGAGGAAACCTGGCAATAATCTGTACTCTTGGATTCCCTTCCACAGTCAGTCCCTGATCCCATGAACCAAGCCCACTTGGTGGAACTCCTGCTGACACCTAGAGCTGTGCATTCAGAAAGCACAGACTGTAGAATTGCATGAACAGAAAAGAACTTTTTCACTTAGGGAAGGCATTATTGAAAAGTTAAGCTGGCTAAATATACAAAAGTAGAGGCATAAAAGGATTTACTATACGAATTGCTTGGTACAGACCCAAATTTTGAAAATTGTTTAGCAGCCAATTTGCTGTGAAATCACTGTAGTTCCACACAGGTAATTTGCCCTGACAGTTAAGCCTGTACATGCCACTTGGAACATTTGGGCCTCCTGTTTCCTGGTCACTTCCTCCACCCATTGATAAAGCATCTCACTGCCAAAGTTGAAGAGCATAAAAGGTAGAAGAGGGGATCACACCTGGCTAGACTTTGCTAGCTTCTTTTATGGAGACAAAAAAGAAAACTTGACAAGGGGGTAAGAAGAAAGAGACAGAATTCTAGCTCTGCCACTGCTCAGTGATGCAGGTCCCTGGCTGAACTCAGGAGATGGGAGCAGCAGAGTTAAGCACACAGCTGCAGGAGCACAAATCTCAGCCAGGAATCAATCTGGGACTCAACTTCTGAGCATCCCTCTCAGTTCTCTGCTGTCTAATAATGTTCAGAGCTTACTCCAAGTTCTCAGTTGGGGGCTGTTTGGAGCTGACTAGTTCTTAGTGACAGTGCTATTAGGGTTTATTTCCTGTTTTTAAAAAGCAGGTAAGAGAAGCAGGATGACAAGTGCAAGCAGAAAGCAATGGCCAACTGGCTGGCCTAATTGCCAGCCTTCTGCCCCATTCATGCAAGCTACAGTTCTTTCAAAAAAACATGAATTGACAGTGCTCTTTAAAATTTCTCAAAAAATAGGTTTGAAACCCAAATGCCAACA
The DNA here is from genome assembly GCA_038090715.1 of Florisuga fusca. NCBI lineage: Eukaryota > Metazoa > Chordata > Aves > Apodiformes > Trochilidae > Florisuga > Florisuga fusca. Next base: position 2,665,894 of record JAAWXA010000040.1, read on the forward strand.
TTTATTACAGCTCAGGCGCCTCAAGCAACAGAATTACTGCTGAGGTGTTTAAGTGGCATGTGATTTTCTGTTTTATTTTCATAGGGAAGTACGATTTTTGAAGTAACTGCTTCAACTGATGTGCAAATTTTGACACAATTTGTATGACAAGTGACTAGCCCAGTGGTACATCTGCAGATCAATAATAGTACATCTCAGTTACCTGACTAGTGGGTGTTTGGAAGGAGAAGGAAAAGGTTTGCAGTCATGCCCAGCAGCAAAATTCTTCCCAGAGGGCTGTACTCTCTACATTACTGAACACCTGAACTTGTTTTATGAAACTAACTCAGATAGTATTGGCAATTCCCTGGTGTGAAAGGTTTGGGTGCATAAAAGCAGAAGTCAGAAATACATGGCTTCATTAATCTAAAACATTCACAGATGACCTAATAGTTTCCATATTCTGACAGGACATGAATTTCAATATAATTTTGGATGCAGCCCTAAGTGTATCAGGCAAGTGGCTGAAGTCCCACTGAAATACTCGGGGGATGGAAAGGCACTCACCCCAAACTGACTCTTCAAAGAACTGTCTACTTCAAAACAAAGGAATAAAGAACTCAAGCAAGACACACCAGTCTTTTGACATGCAGAGCAAGTGGCAAATATTTCTCATTTCTAGAGAAGTCGTCTGGAATATTGGAAGCCCAAAGACTGCTTGATACTTTGCATCGGTGTTTCTCATTTCTTCCTAATGGGTATATCCTCCCCTGAAAGGCCAGAGAAAATGCAGAAGCTTTCAAAAATATTCTTATTTGCAGGTGTTTTCTTTGGTTTTTTTCCTCTAAAAATGGGAAGGAGGTAAAAAATCTATGGAGATTGCAATGGGCATCATATGTTAATTGCAATGCAATTTTCTCTGCTTACATTTTTAAAGACAGAAATTTACAGAGAAACCTAGGGAAAAAAAAGTGGAAATATAGAAGACCAAGACAAAGCAGGAAGATCACACCTAGTTTGATTGCTTCTCACATAAGCATTCGCGGTAAAAAAATTTAATAACAATTGAAGTATTTAAAATACATTAATTCCATGATTTTATTTCATAAATATATCATTATTACCTAAATGAAAAAGGCTATACCAGTAAAAAAATCTAAGCAGAATAGGATATTTCTCTTTCACTTGATCATTGACTGCAACTTCATTTCAGTCTGAAGAGAAAAAAAAAGATGTGAATCAAATCAGAAAAGCCTTTGAATATAAATTTCTATGATTTTCTGGGAATGCTTGTAAACAACTCTCTAAGTAATGAGAGGTGCAGCTACCTGGTGCTACAGTCAAGCCTATGTCACAAGAGGAATAGAAGCAATCCACCTACTTTGACTTGAGCAATACAGTATTTATTCACTCCTTAGAGATAATGAACACAAGCGCAGCACCACTACCTAAAAAAATTAGAGGCAGGGACAGCATTGATCTGAAGGATCAGGATGATCTTAACTGTAAAAAGTCACAATTTATTTATCCCTAACCATAGTTCTTTCCTGCCCAGAAGCAGCACTGTAAATTCTCTTACTTTCCACTCAATAAAGTGCTTTGTAGAAGGGTTTTATAACATCACCTGCTAAGACTGTTCATCTTTGTTGCTCCTCTCTCTTCGGCCTTTCTAGCACAATCATTCCATATAAATTTATTGGGAAACAATTTATAGCATCACCATCAATAATTCATTCCATACCATTTTAAAAAGGCACCGAGGCTTACAAAAATGATAAAGCAAGTTCATGCTCCAAGGGCCTATATTAAAAAGTTTGACAATAGTGTCCAAAAATCCTTGGCTTTCAAGTAAAGTATTATCTTCAGTTCAGCTTTAATTTACTCCTAAAAAGTTCACAGTACCTGGAGCAAAATGTACAATGCAATACAAGTAAAACAATGAGTCTCAAACCATACACACAGAAACCCAGTATTTTGTCATCTCAGTACTGAAAAGAAAGACAAAGGGTTTCTCAAATTTACTGTTCTGAAAAACCCCTCCCCCCAGTTCTGTAGCTTCATGTATGCAGGCAGGACTCTGGGCCAGCACAGGAAAACCAGCAGGTTGGCACATCCTTCATTTTAGCTCCTTGTTCTTTTAAATTTACTATTTCATTTAAAAACAAAGTCGTGACAGTTGATGTGACAGTCTTGAAAAGTTGAGCCAAGAGGGAAAAACAGTAAGATCTGCCAGCAGCTGGCACTGGCTCTGAGTGGAGTGGCCTGTACAGACTGTTTCTAAGGGTGCTATCTATCAGTGCCAACTTTGCTAAATATTTTGTTGACCATGAAAACATGAAAGATTAAGACAAATACCCACATGAGAATAAACTCCACAGCAGAGCTAGAGCAAAGGCAATCATGCTGCCAACGTGCAGTTAACCTGCTTGATTGGTGTGCACCTGACCAGAGTTCATCTTGTGGGAGAAAGATGAGAAAGGTTTGGGACAGGATAGGCAGAGGGAATGAAACTCAGGTAAAAGGAGCTAAGGAGCTGCTGAGATTGGAGAGGAAGAGAGGGAGTGGTCAAAGATGAGGCAGCATTTCACAGGACCCAGGCAATAAAACTGTGAGAGTTGCCACTATTTGACAGTTCCTGCAAAGAATCCAAGATTCCTCAAATGTTACCACTTCACTGCTTTCTGCTGCTTAGGCACTCACCTGTTGCAGAAAGAGACAATTTGCTACTGCAATCAGCTACAGCATTAAGGCAGTCAGCAGAATGCTGTATGCCACCTATAAACATGTGGTTTATGACCATGGGTGAGTTAGGATCCAGGAATTCCTGTTATGTCACTAGAGGAAAAGTAGAAAAATCAAGAGATGACATGACATAGCAGAAAGACATGACACAGAAAGACTGGCCCTGGTGAGATGTTTCAGGCTTACAAAACTAAGCCTTCAGAAGTTGTTTAGAACTGGGATAAAGACTGCTCATACAGAAGCTATTTGATTCCCCCTATGCATAAGCACTTCAATCTTTTAAACTATACAATGTGTTATATAGTTACAGTATTCCCTAAAAATGCCTGGGTTGTGCTTTGAGAGTATTCTTTTCCACTGTACTGGCTATAGTAGCTGCAACTTCATTTCTTGCTGAAGCTGGAGAATATTAAAGAAAGGGTATTGGAAAAAAAAAATTAATCTTAAATTGCTTTGCACAACTGGATTCCATTCCCCTTCTAGCTAAGTAATATGAAATCAGACTTTGAAGAGATCCTTTTCTGTAGCATATCCTTTACTTCTAGATTCGTTATCTGACATATCTAAATTTTATTGCTGAAATCTCTATTTGAGGCCAAAATCAATGGGAGTTGTGTCTGAACACAAAGATGGTATCTCAAGCTAGAGGATAAACTTAAAGATTACTTTTTAACACTATGTACCTCAACTAGTAATCTCTATAATGGGGATAATCCTATTCATTCACTTCATAAAGGTGAAAGCAATTTCATTAATGTTTGAAAAACTGAATAGCCCCCTGAGTAAATTAGTCATTCGCTCTTCAAAGCAAAGTTTGAAAGGCACGTACTAAATAAATGTGTCATGTTTGAATAGGGAAAATAAGCTACAAAATGCAAACATCAAATATTCTGGGCCCTGAAAATGTCCAGGATCTTGTGGAAAAATAAATACTGTCTTCAGACTTGCCCATATAGAAAGCCAGCAGTACCATCCATAAAGGTAGTCATTAAGGAAAGTCAGCATGCTGGGTTTGACTTCACAAAATTCATGGGCCACTAATGTTGCTCCCTGTGTGTAAGTGGATCCACACATGGAAAACCTACACCCTGCTAATGACAGTGCAACCAGTTTTCTTTCTGTATTCTCAGAAATGGTGTATAAAGAGAGTAATGCCTTGTGAGACAGTAAAAGATCTTTTGGAGTGACAAACCTCTTACACCCTTCCTCTGTGTGTGTCCATTAAAAGCTGTGGTATCTCAATCTCTTTAAAACCAGCTATTGACTTATCTTTGCCAAAATCTTCCCTAGCATTGACAACTCCTTGCCTTGCACAGTTCTTCCTGAATCCCCTGCATATATTTGTTGTCACCCTTACTGGAAGTCTTGACCTCAACCTTCTACCCATGGGAGCACTGCCTCACCTTTCTTCATACTTCAGGGCTGCCAGTTCTGGACAAAGCCCTGTCACTTATCCAAAGGGTACTAGAAATCCTAAATCCTCCCCAAAAAGCAAAAAAAACACAAAACCAAACAGTGACACGACAGTCAGTAAAGCCCTTAGTGCCAATAAAATAAGTTCTGCTTAGTATTCAATGGCATTCAAGGTGATCTGCTCCATAACCTTCCCCAGCACTTAGCTCAGATTGACAGGTCTGTAGCTCCACACTTCTGTCTCTTGTAGGCTGCCCATCTCCAGTCAAATGGGACCTCCCTGGTTAGTCAGAACTGCTGGTAAATGATGGGAAGTGTCTTGGTGAGGACTTCCACCTGTTCCCTTAGTACCTCTGGATACTGTGGGGCCTGGTACACCTGTCCCCACAGACCTGTGTGCACCAAGGTGCTGTAGCAGGTGACTAACTATTTGCACTTGGATTACTGGGGCATCATTCTGCTCCCTGTCCCTGTCTTACAGCACAGTTTTTTCCTGAGTTCCATGCAAAACTCTCTGCTCAGCCAGGCTGGTCTTTCTCCCTGCCAGCTCATCTTGTGGCACATGGGGATGGACTGCTCCTGTGCTTTCAAATCTGAAGAGAACAGGAACTGACTAATTTGGTAGGTCAGAAAGCAACAATGATTTCCAAGTTGTGGACTTGTATAATTCCCACATATGGACTCCCAAGCATGCTAGTCAACTGACTCCTGCATTTTTAACCTTATAATCCACAGGGAGGACAGAGAGCAGGCACAGTGCTAAAGTGTACAGTGAGACTGTGATGGGATGTTTGTACCAATGCCTAGAAGGCAGCAGTACAACTGCAGTAGTGCTCCTTGGTGCCAAACATCTTCCTGTTCACACCTTCATCATCAGGAAGAATGATGTGGGTTTAGTGACTGTAAATTTAGCAACTCACGTTAAGATAAACCTCAAAGGTCTCACTGAAAGTAACCATGAATCCTTCTGCAGATTTCAGCAAGCTTTGGATCAGTCCATATTGAAGCAGGGGACTCTGGGGACCAGTTTCAAGACTGCAGCCCTTCATTTTATCAGCTGCATTTTTCTCTGGCTCATGACCTCACTAGCCAAAGCACAAGTCCCCATCTGAGACACTTGGCTTTCACAGAAACACGATGTGACTAATTTAACATGTAAAGCAAAATACAAGACTCAAGTTATAATAGTCACACTTACTACCATGTAAGCCATTTCATTTAAAAATGAGCATACCACTAAGTGCAGACAAGAACAAGTTTCATGTCAGAAGACAAATATCACTGGTATACTAATAATGTAAAATTAAAATATTAGAATCAGCTAAACTTAGAAGATAGATAGCAAAATGAATAATATATGCAAGTACAATCCAGAGTTCTGTTTTATGCATACAAGGGGAATAATTAACTGATCTGGAAACATGTAAATGAGAGCTTAAAAGCATTTTCAAAACAGCAGATCCAATTTCAGTTACACACACAGAAGTTGCTACATTATAATAATTAGATTTTTTTTCACAAAAGATTTATTTATTTTGAATAGGAGTATTAAATATTATACTAATTACTAGTTATTTTACTTTGTACCCAGGGAAAAGGAATGAATATTCATTAATTCCTCAAGCTACCAAACCCCAACAGACCAGACAGATTCCAGCATAGCTCCTGCTAAGTATGGAAAATGTTTGGTACAAAATCAGGCTCGCTCCACATATCATAGCTCTGTCTTTTTCATGTGTTAAACGCACTACAAGAAGAAACAGAACAACAAATAAAACCAGAACACATCAGTGCTTTTCCTTTTACTTTTTAAGTGTCTTTTTGTACAATGCCCTGGAGGAAGATTTTTCTTAGTATTATTTCAGGAATACTCTACCCATTTTGCTGTGGTAGCAGAGGTAAAACTCAACATACTCGGGATAAATAAAAACCAAAATATCTGCTTATTCACACATTCATTATTTTTTTTTATAATGGAAGCTCTACTGGCTTCTTATCATCATCACAGCAACTGCAGGAATGACCCTTGTCATCAGATACAAACTGGCACATAATGACATACGTCTCAGAAGCAATTCAGGTTGATTGTTGAGCTTAAAGACAAGGAACTCATTTGGGTTCCAGGCTTTATGTTATTCATTAAATTAAGACGAAATTTTTGAGTGATGAAAGGTCTGGGCATTCATAACTTATGGAATGCCCAAGTGGAGATATTTTTGAGATATGGCAAGTGGAGATATTTTATTGTTCAGAGATCAGACACATGGGATTTTCTGAACCTAAGCTATTTCAGGACACTTCCAAATGGCTGTCCAACTCAGGGTCTAGTTTTAAAAGTAACAGGTAACCAGCTTTGCATAGAAGAATAACACTTTCCAGGCTCTTCTAAAGACCAGCCATGTCATGCTTTGATCGTTGGTCAAAGCCAAAGTGAAACCACCTATCTGAAAGTCAATTTGATGTTTATATTGTAATTCCCATTTGTGTTGTTTCATTCAAATCCAGCATAGTTGAGACCAACTATTTTTATTTCTCAAACTAGACCTAAAACTTACTGGAACTAGGCTGACTCACTTGAAAATGTCTCAGTGGAAAGCATGAATCCTGCTCGAGTTTGAATGCTTCCTTTTACTATAACAGCAACTGTTTTGCTCTTCATTTTAAACTGTCCTCATTTTACAGTTATATCTAGTGCTAGATGAGTTTTAACAGGCATACTTCAGAATCCAATCATATTTGACATAATAGCCAGCCCATTACTTTGTATTATTTTTTATTTTAAAAGCTACTGCTTATTATTATTATTGCATCACCACAAAAAAACCTCCCCAGAATTTATGAACTGCCACCACATATTTCTAAGGCACCAAAATGTTAAAAGATTAAAATTTTCTTATGAGAATTCTTACTTTAGTTGAAATTTAAGTCTTAACAATTTGCTTTGTGAAATCAATCTAAAATTTAACATTTATATGCTCTCAAGGAAGGTTAAAATCTCTTATTTGAATACCAAAATGGATACAAACAGACATTAAAGAAAACCCCTCTGTTCTCTATACACTGGACCTCTATCTGATCTGATCTGCTGATTTAGATACAAGTTTACACAGCTTTGAAGAGAGTTAAGTAAGGTATCTAAAACACTTCCCTGAGCAGCACCTCTCTCCTACTGATTATCTTATTTTACAATAACCCAAGTGGTGTTCTTTCTTAAAGACACCTCTGATGGCTTCCCCCTTGTAACTAGAGTGTAAAATAGCTTTTCTTCTACTGATTGCCCATTGCTTTTCTTGTACATGCAGATGTCTCCTGAGTTTGAAGAGTGAACAAACACCAGATAATGTGTTGAGGAATTAATTCCTGTTATTTTACCTATCACATTGAAAACATGCATTGAAAAAAAATTAATTACCATATTGGAAGAACACACACACTAAAGCCAAAACTTTACCAAGTCCCTTCAGAAGCACCAGCCTTCTGGGAACTATGCCTGTTATGAGTCCAGCACTGGACTAACTCTTACCACAGTGACAAGAACCAGGGGTTTTGTTTGTTTCTTTTCCTTGCCTGAACCAACATCCAGAAATACAAACACAGTAAATCCCATGCATTAATCTCACATTTTGCATGCAGTTTATAATATATTTGAAGCAACCCTAGCTCAGAGCAAAGCGTGGAAGCGTACAATGTAGCATCTAAAAACATCTTGGGCCCCGATTACAGATGTGCATTAAAAGTAAATTAATGCCAAATTCTTTACACCTTGGCATGATGTCCTCAAAGACTAATGATGTCATTCATGGCGTATGCCCTATTCCTAAACATGTAAAGGAATGGTAAAATTCTTTTTTGAACAAGAGGGTATGTGAAGAACTGTATCATGGAATTAACCAACTATTTTAATTAGTCTGTTACTTTCTTTTTTTTTTCAACTTTCCTCATGAGGTTAATTTATGGCATGCCATGATTGGTAGGAAACAATACTATAACATAAAATGCACCATTAATATTTTACAAACCTGTATGATATATGTGTGTGCAAAAATAACATAAAAGAAACCAATTAAAACCAGGTCACTGAAGTATAAATAATAAAAAAATTATCATTCAGCAAGCTACTGAAATAAACTAATAATTAAGGTATTTACCATCACTCTAAAACAATGCAGTCAGGATTGGGTTAAGTGAGCTGTGTGCACATGGGTTGGAATTAGCCTTTACTAATTTGAGACAGTACTATAAAACATGCACTGGAGTATCTTAAAGAAAATGTTATTAAATGTTACCTTTTTCTGCTACTCAAGTAATTAATTATTTAAACTGTTACAAGAGACTCTAGATTCACACACTTGTAATGACTAGGAGGATATTTAAAATTCATTACAGTACATTAAACTTCCACTGATTAGTTACCATCACTGAAAAATAAATAAATAGTCAATTTGCTTTGATCAGCAGAAATTCTGATAAAATCAGCAAAACACCAATTAAAATGTGGAAAATGTCACCCACTGTCATTATTCTAATGGAACTAAGAAATATAGAAGAAACTATAGAAGAAAATGTTTATTTTCATATCAGCTGTATCTTCAAACTGTAAATCATTACAGCTTTCCCTTGCATCTCCTTCTCACAGTCCAGAATTAATTCTATAGATGGATTTACTATAGACCACATCATACTAGAATAGACCATCCTACCATACACAGAATAATAAGGTCTGCCTGCACTTCCACTAACTCCTGCAGGGAGGGGTAGTGGGGAGGAACAATTCACTCAGAAATATACGAACAGAGATTAAACTTGACATGTGGGATTTTTGCCTGAAACTTTGTTCTTTGGAAGCAGGTGGAAGGGAATGAAATGATTAAGTAGAGGTGCTGTATTTACAGTTACACAAGTTTCTTATTTATTGAGTTCCTCATCTTTGAGGCCCTGAGCCTGCAAGTAGCTACAGAGTTGCCTGTAAAATGGCTAGAATGCTTCAAAGACACACCAGGCAAAAATCTCAGTAAGTGCCCTGCAATTTTTAGCAACCCTAACTTTTATCAAAAAAGGAGATTTCATACAACTGAACCATTGTTACACCTACACAAGCCTGACAATGCCAGTGCTTCTAATGTTATGTATATAATTCTCAGCTGGAGTGATTGCTAGGTATCTAATTATGACAATCTGGGCAAATCATTTGGGCTCCTGGCTGCTTCAACTGAACACAGGCTGAACTTTTTGAGTATGGCTATGCAGTGACGTGAGCTACTGCATGTTTCCTGTAACCTTAGATGTCTTGATGGCTGTCAGAAAAGAGAATCACACTATGAATCTTACATCCCAGTTGCCCAGTAGAGGAGCATGGGGAACACAAAAGGAAAAACCAAAGCCTATGAGAGAGAATAGATGATTACTGTGTATTCTCTCTCTCTCTGGGAGGTCATTTTGGTCAGACAGCTTCTGGGTGAGACAGGTCCCACTGTGCAGGGCTTTGTTGTGTACATATGCCAACATCTTCAAGGTTTATTTGCCTTTTCAAACCATGAATTAGAAAATTTCCACAGTACCTGTAATGGAAACTGAACAAACTTGATCCACTGTCAGTGCTCAGCTCCTTAACTGGCTACTGTCAGCAAGAGCTGGCACTTGTTAGAGATGAACTGTGAATTGCAGCCACGGGAAGACAGTTCTGGAATAAAATATTGGCTACCAGGGAATTATAAAGCTCAGTCACAACTAGCTACTTCTCTTGGATAAGAGTTCCTGTAAAAGACTAACTCTGAGTGTTCTTGCAAAACAGGATTCCTGTAGTGGAAGGATTTCAGTGGATCTAGCACACAAGATTCAAAAAAAAACCCCAAAACAACAAAACCCCGAAACTACTATAAGGTATAGAGAAGCCAGCACAAAGGTAAGAACTGGAGTGTCAGCTTAAGAGACATGAAGAGAAAAGTCAGAGTTTATGCACAAATGCAAAAGAAGGCAGAGCACAGCACACCTTGAAGAAGAAAAAGGAGAAACCTAACCTTGGAGACAATGAAGGAATTCAACACTAAAGACCTGTCAGCTATAGGGTACATCTCTTGAAACAACTTCACAAGGTAATTTCTATTTTCCCATCCTTCATAACCCTTCCCATGATGACAAAATTTGCTCAGATGGCAGCAGCAAAGCAAAACCACCACATAGCTTCCTGAGGTGTGACCACAAATTTTACCCCAAGGCTTGCTTACACCACTTGAAACCACAGCAGGCAAAAATGAGGGCAAGCTAAGGTGATGGCTAACCACCATGTAGATTGGTGCTGCTCTAACACAGATGGCACCAGGGTGCCTTGAGCCTCTGAAGAAGGTCATTAGTTTTCAGCACATGAAAAACCAAGAGATGCCATAACACTCCTGTAATTGGTCTTTTGATTTTTGCTGAAGGATCAGAGCCAAAGGATAAACAGCCCATCTTCATGCTGTTAAACCCAGCTGCTGACCAGAATTGATGGGAATCAGCTAGATATTTTTGTTTCTTTTTTTCTTTTTAGGCAAAAGGGGAGGTAAGGGTTTATTTGCACAAATGCTTATAATCTAACATATCGTGATGTCTGTTCTAATTCCTTATGACAGCCCATGTCTGTGTTCACTAAATAGTGCAATCAGTTTTTCTAGCTGTCAGTCTTCATTCTTGGTTTTATGTCATCATAAGGCAGGGAACATGCAGTCATGGGGTACAGATCATGTACTCTAAAAAGCACACCACGTCATGGAGTCCTTTCACCAGAACAAACGTAGCATATGCAGCTACTTACTTATAGGTTTGGGGTACAGTCAGGAAAAACAAGGAAAAATTGTATGTTTTCTGCTATGTGCTTTTTCTGTGGCCAGCACCTCTAAGCCACATGATATAAACAGGTACATGTTTTCTGTCAGCAATCCATGTCAGTATAAAATTTTTGTAAATGGTTATGTTAAGGAACTTGGTGCTTATCACAACAATCAGAAGAAAATAATGTTCTGTGAGGAGAAGTCAAAACTTCATGCCAGACCCACAAAGCAGGTAATGAAAACCTACTGCACGTGAGGATCTGGCCTTAGAGCTCTTACTGTGCCTGCATATATCATGTCCAAACAAGACACCAAAGGTAAAGGTTCTGGGTGATCAAGAAATCCTCCCAGCCTGTGGATCCCTGCTGCTCTGAGGAAGTGCAGTTTCAAACCTGGGATGCAAGATGCAGTGCAGATTCTCAGCTACCATACTTAATGTCTTCAGGTTTAGGACAGCCCTTTACCTCTGTTTCCACAAAGAATTTGTAATTTATTACTTTGTGTTCTCTGATGTTAATTGTTTATGAAGCCTGCATGTTTCCATATATTTTTCTCTACTATTGCAGTGTTTTCTAGTATGCAGGAAAAATAGGTACTCAAAATATTACTCTGAAGTTCAGTAATTTAGAGGGAAAGTTACAGATATACCGGTAATCGTAAATGGTCTGAGGTTTGAATGATTTTTCCACTCCAGTTAAATATATTGAGAAGTATATTCAAATAATTAAAAAGTGCTGGAAATAAGCAGTATTTTGAATTAATGGAAGCCATATATTCACCCTGTTGCATTCATTATTTTTAAATTATAGTTCCCAGAGATTAAGAAATGTAGTGAAGTTAAAATGAAGCAATTTTGTTGCTAAATATTGTAATTTAGATTAAAATATCTGTTGAATTCAAAAGCCAAACACTACCACTGCTGCTGCCTTTATTATTTGTAAAATCTAAAATAAACTGCCACCAAGCAAAAACATTAAAAAAGAGAATAAAAGCTCCAGTATTCCCCTCTCCCTGAGTGACCATTTTCTTACATAGTATGGGTTGCCAGTCATACGATGTGCTCATCAAGAAAGTCACATTATATTAATTGCACATTTCTAAATAGTTTAATAAGGGATCTATACATTATAGATGCTATGATAAACAGCTGAGAGGCCAAAAGGCTTAAAGGTTGCTCATATCCCTCTCCAATCCATCAGTTACAGGCTAATGCAGGTACTTCAAATGCACAACCTTTACGATACTGGTAACACAGTAAATAATTTAAAACCATTTATAAAGCCATTTTTAAGTGAGTATGACTGATAGGAAGTAACAACTAAAAGCAGAAGGGAAATTCTTTTCCTGCCAAGAGTTTCACAGGAGCCAGCTCATGCAAATGCACATGCACAGGCCTACAAACACAAATATTTTTCTTCCAAATCCTCCGAGTTTATTTGAAGCAAACTACTGGGCAATTTTACATCCATTCTTTAAGGATACTTGGCAAAATGTTTAATGCTACCAACCTTTGCTCACTGACCATGGACTAAAGGGCCCTCCACACCAGAGGGGAAAAATCCTCATGTTTAAAGACAGTACCACCAATCAACATAGAAATGAAGACTCATGGCTGAATTTTAAATTACATTAAAACCCTCACTGTTTTCCTTTGAGGTACAGTTTTACACCAAGAACTCCAGACAGATCATAAAGTTTTATTGTGACCATTTTTCCTTTTCAAAAACTTCAGAGCATTTTAAAGTCAAACATATAAAACAGATTTTTAAATTATTTTCCTTCACACTAGTATAAAATATATATATGTTCTATATATATAGAATATATGTCACCAACCAGATTTTACCATATTTCTGTGGTTCCATATAGACTTCATCAATATTTTCTCATTCCTTTTGGTGAGCTACCATATTTTATATCAATAATTAAAAAGTCAGCCAAGGCAAATACTTTTATGGAGTGGGGGCATATCTCCTAAATGATGTTGCCAAATAAGTCACCATTAGTATAATTTTCTGGTACTTGTTCCATGCTTTCCTACTTTGGCATAATCAGCAGCAGCAGAAGCACAAAACATACTTTAGAACAAAACCTCTTACCAATGCTTTGATGCAAAAAGGGAATGTGAAATTCCAAAAACTCCTTGAGAAGGCCCATTCCAAGGACCTCACAAGTGGTGCAATATGAAATGACAACTGAAGAGTTCAACCATGGGGAAACTGAGGTGCTTACCTGGTGCAGATCTTCTGTCCTGGATTCCAAATGCAGTATTTCTCATTCATTGTTCTCACAGAAGCTCCAAAACCAATATGCTGGTAACTAGCTAGAAAAGAAAAGAGAACAGAAAACTAAACTGAAATGAATTTAAAAGAAAGAAAGAAAAGAAAATGGGAAAAATCACTTATGTGTTTAACAAGTGAGAAGAAATTGTTAAAACAATTTTAAGGAAGGAATTTGCAGTAACTTCATCCTTGGAACTCTAAGAAATCTTTAAAGGGTATATAACTAACAAGTCAAGGTAACAAGTTTTTGTTTTACGCTACTTGGTTATCCTGTTTATTTCCTAATAGTTCTACACCCATAAAAGGCCAAAGGACTCTGACCTTGGCAAGCTAACTAAGCAAGAAAAGGCAATCATGTGTGCAAGGTTGTCACCTACACTACAAATTATGATAAAATATATCTCAGTATTGGAAAAAATAGCTGTATGTCTTCAGTGACATCCCTTGTAGTATATTTAAGGATTTGAATAGGGTGGCAATTTATTTTGCACTAAAATGTTTTATGGTTATCATAAAGCATTATGTCTTCAGAGACTGAAAGGTGATGGTTTTATGGACTGTTGCTTCTTGTTGCATTATCTTCACAGATCAAAAATTATCCCCTTTTTTTTCCCCCCCTTTTTTTTTTGTGTCCAAGTGCCCCCCATTGCCCCACTAATAAAAGATGTCACACAATGGTTCAGTCTGATAAAAAGGAAAGTGCATTAAACAAAGTGTACAAGGAACGTATTTCTAACACAGAAGAGTTTTACAATGAATGACTATCCAGCTAGTTAGCAAAATAAATAATTCCTTGTCCCTCCTCCACAGACTCGTAGAAAGAAAATGGAGACCCAAAGCTAATTTCCAACTTTTGATTTGAAAAACTGGACCTTGTTAATTTTATTATCACTTAGACAAAAAGCCACCCCTCTTGTACAATGACAGAGAGAAAAACTGACATGCAGACAGACTGACTGATGTGCAAGATGCCCCATTTTTTGCTTAAGAATAGTTTTGCATATAGTAATTGAGTAACCCCACGTGGTTAGTTTGCTCCTAATTTATCACTTCTGGAGAGCTAAACTACCAGTGAGGATTAGGTGGAACAAGTACACTGTGTGTGTACCTCTGACACGTTAAACTAATTAATTTCAAGTTTATCTAAGTCTATATAAGTTATAGATAGTTTATCAACTGGTTATGATTTCTTATTATTAATACATCAGAGCCCTTCAGAGGCTCACCACAGAGAACAGGCCCACAAGAATCTTTTGTCACTAACATGATATTAAGCATCTTCCCCTCTTACCTCCCAAGTACTAGTAACTTTGAAGCTCATGGACGCTGTTGTCCAGTAACAGTAAGACAGAAAAAAAGAAAAGGCCCCACACAACCCAAAATGGATGAGACTAAAATATGGATATGCTTTTAAGAACAAACACAGAATTTGTTTACGTCTTGTAAAACCACCCCTTGCCATAATCCCAGGGTGATCTATTAAAAAAAAATGTCCTACACCTGTCCAAAGACACATTCACAGAAGAAAAAAAGGTATCTCCCTGTTTTCCACTGAACTGCACTTAAGTGGAGTCTCAGAATTCCAATCTCAGCAATTTAATCTATACATTGTTCTATCCTTCTCCCAGCTAATCCCTTTCCAATACCTTCTCTTGTCTTCTCATCTGGCTGCCTGCCAGCTACAGCTCTTCCTACGCCTTTCCCCACCCTCACAAGTCAGAGCCAGAGATTCCCTTTTGCTCAACAAATACCTCATCAGTTTAGATGAACCTGGAGAGGCTTTATTTTTCACAAACTACCCTGAAAACCCAGTTCATTGCCTTGTATTAGTTCCAACACTTCCCTTTCAACAAAGTAAAGTTACATTCAGGTCCTACACATGACTGAAGCCACTGCAGGCCCTGAGACAGGCCACAGCTGGGAACAGGGTTCTGCCAGATCAGAGAGGATGCACACAAAAAGCCCTGGCTGGGTCTTCTGTACCTCATGAGTCTGGAATACCCTGTAGGATAAAAGTAAAGTAACAACTGTTGCTGCAGAGCTTATTTGCCTTGATGTATGTGTTCAGAGATCAGTTTTCTACTATTAAGTTCCAAATGCACAGTTGGTAATGTGTCTACACGAAACACATGCCCTACAATTATTTTTTTCCCATATACTTCAAATTGAATCTGGATCAAATGTTAATACTTCACGTTCTCATACCAGAAGGACTGGATTTGAACTGAGTAAGTAACATTTCCGTATATCTAAAAGCTCAGACAAGAACACAAACTCTGAAGTGTTCAGAACAGCATCTATGTTCTCATTCACTGGCAGTTGAATTTGGGCTCATTTCTGATCCAACCTTCCCAGATAAAACTAAACCACACATTTCTGTTTGTTATTTTAATAATCATATTATTTTCATCTCCCTGTTCCAAAACACTTTAGAGCCATCAAGATGAACCACACCATCACACCACAGTACCACAGAAAGCTAATACATGCTCTTTCAATTTTTAGAAATTCTGATTCCTCTTCACACAGAGCACACAATATAGCCTAGCACAGCACATGTATCTCAAGTTAGCTGCTTTCCTAAATCCTGAGTCTGAGAGCTGTTCAGATTTGCAGTCCTTCCTTTCCTTGATGCCACGTCATCTTCACTCAAGTGCCAGTCCTTTGAAATACTCCTATCCTGACTCAAAGCATAACTGGAGGGCCTTGGTGAATATGTATTTAATATGCTTTTATGATTAATGAAGTTCTACATCTTTCAAAGATCCCATCCCACAAGTTTTCTCCAAAATTTGTGCTTTCTTACCAATCTAGCAGATTTAAGGATACTTAAAAAGCCAACAAAAACAACAACAAAAACCCAACCAAAAAACCCCTAAAAACCTGCAACAAACCAACCCCAAAACCCACAAAAAACACAACCAAAAAACCAAATACATAACAGATCCAAGCCCCTCACCAACCACACCTCTCTCACCCCCTCGAGTATATACACAAAACCCCAAGGAAACAAACAAGGAAAAAAACCCAAAGCCCCACAAAAAGGCCCAGCCCCACAAAACCCCAGAATGTAAGACTCAGACTGCTGGATCATGTCCCGTGACGATGACATTTCAAGTGGAAGTCCTCAGTAAGTTGAGATGCTTGTAAAGCACCAAGAGCAGCACTGAAGCTGATGTGAGCAGTCTGATATGTCCTGTGTAATACATGTGCAGTGAGAAAACGGGGGAAGAGGGAAATCCACACATTTCTTTCTTCCTACCATCCCTGCAATGCTCACAGAAATCCTCATTAACTTCATTGGCAATATTTTTACTTTTTCCTAAAGGAAAAAAAAAAAAAAAAAAGCCCCCCACAAACAGAGTGCAAACAAGATGCAGAAAGAAGCTGGAATTACAGAACACAGCAACAAAAACCTCCAAGCTTCTAAGTGGCCAGCTTGGCCCAATCCAAGGGACACATTGGTAACTTAAGCAGTTCAAAATCAGAGCTATCTGCCAGTGTAGGGCCCTTCCCCACTCCAAGAAGAGCCAGAAGTTGAAGGCAAACCCCCTCCATTGCTGAAGTCTTCAGATAACACTCCATGAGTTACAAATGTGAATAACTGTCCCATGTTCCCCAGTTATCTGTCAGGTGGTGATGGGTCTCTATTTATTGCACTTTCTTTGTCATATTAATTATGTTAATAATGGGAGACTGTGTCCACACACCCCTGTACAAAAATAAACTGTCAAAACAAAAACTTTTTGTAAAGCTACTCTCTTAGAGAAGGAGCCAAGGCTCATTAAAATCAGTGCAAGTCTGTCTTCTTTACAGCAACAGGGGAGAGACATTTTCCCCTCCAAACAATGTATGAAAAACATACCATAAATGACATGGATCACAAACAGAAAACAGTGTATCAAGGCAATCACAACCTAATCAAAAATGGAGAAGCCAAGTTTGTTTTTAAGAAGTTTTGAATGAAAGTCATATTGCATACAAGCATCTATTCATTAAATCAGCTATAATAACACCTCTAACGTGAGGAGTGGGGAAAAAAAAACAAAACCAAACACATGTATCAGCCTGTTTAGTTTGGGAGAAGCTGTTTTGTCTTCATTTTAAATGGCAGTGAAGTAGGACCCCCCCTCCCCCAAACACACTAGCCATTTCAAAAGATCTCATTAAAAAGTTTCTCTGTTTTCACTGATTATTATGTAGCAACTAGAAGAACACCTATAAATCTGATTGAATTAGGTTTTCAGGCCTTTATTCCAGATAATTTCTTCTCCCTATGTGGACTTTCTCAGGAAGTGAGATTTAATGAGTCATAGTCCTTACTGATAATCACAGGAGAGCTCATTAGCTTTCTGTCAGATTTGTACCCACTATCTGCCCTCAACATGCTTGTAACTTTACTAGAGCTAAATATGACACTACAGAGAAAGCAGACACACTCAGATGGAGCAATACAGTGGACTGAAATACTATAGAGATAAATATCTCTCCTTAATCTATTTTGAGAACTTAAAGGAAAAAATAAAAATCAACATGCCTTCTCTCTTAACCTTCTTCTTATTGCCATTGTCATGGCATTGCTGACAGCAAAACACACAGTATTCAATAAAATTAAGAATGATATTTGAAGACTCCTTGCACATAGAGTATCAGAAAACTAAACAGTCTGTATTACAAGGC
Organism: Florisuga fusca; assembly: GCA_038090715.1. Lineage (NCBI taxonomy): Eukaryota > Metazoa > Chordata > Aves > Apodiformes > Trochilidae > Florisuga > Florisuga fusca. The sequence goes on from JAAWXA010000040.1 coordinate 2,683,796, forward strand.
TCTGGGGACTGGAACACATTTCTAGTGTACAAAATTGTGGTTTAACTGCAAAAACTTCTGGGTATCAATGACAGATTAGTGGACGAGGCAGTGCAGGTGAACCTGCTTTTTGAGAAGGCCCTCCCACATTCAGAGCTCTCTATCTCCATTTCAAATACTTCTAGCTGGAACCTTACCTCTCAGTCCATCACCTGCACAGCCTCCTGGCTCTGCCTGGGGGCCATGGCTCTGAGCTGATCTGTGCAAAGGGACTCCTGAGTCCCATGGCTGGGAACTGGGAAAGGTGCTTCCTTCTGCTCTCCACACAACACACACAACAGTAGCATTCATGTGATAGACTGGGAGATAAAGGCAGCCTTGGGGATTTTCAACTTACAGTTCCCATCTTCCAAAAGGACAGGAACAGGGAAATAGTGATTATTTCTCACACTGTTTTTCAGCTTGACAGGATGCTGTTTCTTACGAAAGGCAATGTGCAAGTGTCACTTTATTAGGTTGTGTTTGCAATGCCAGGTTGGATGGGACTGTGAGAAATGTAGTCTAGTGGGAGGTGTTCCTGCCCATGTCCCATAGATGATCTGCAAGGTCCGTTCCAACCCAAACCGTTCTGTGATTACACAATCATCTTAATGTTCCATATGGGAAAGTGGTATATGAGTAACATTTTTGCTGCACCAGAGAGTAAAGTCAAATGCAGCAGCAGCATTTAGACCTTGTCTATGTCTTTCACATGGCTTCCATTCCAGTATTATCTGAGCACTTCTATTACTATAATATTAGGTAACTGACTTCCCAACCATCCTATGAGATAGGAAATACATTTATTTCTTGCAGAAGCAAAAAAGAAGCAAGGCAGAGCCATCTTTTCAAGTTCATAAATTACATTTGTAAAGGAAAAGGGGAGCCAAGTCTTTTGTGGTCCATGCTAGCACACTTCAACATGAACTAACCTTTCCAAGTGATCAGACAATTTCAACCTAAATGCAACCAGCCAGTTTTCCAACTAGGAACATGAGTGAAAGTGAAGAGCTGAAAAAATACAAACCTCCTTTATGCTTTAGAATTCATGGCACTCTGCATGAAATCTCATTCCTCTCCAGCTTGAATAAACTTTTGATAAAAGTTTAAATGATAAGGAGATATACACTCATCTTCACTTTTTCAAAGGAAACTACCTTGGTCACAATGTAGATTGATAGTCAGAGCAGCTGAGTGAAACCAGGAATTACAAATTCTGTCACTGCTTCAGGTCATAGATCTCAGTAACCCAATTCACCTGTTTGCTATTTTCCTCACTATGAATGCAGGAGGGGAAACAACATGCAAGAATTTGAGATATTCGGTACAAATTTAGATTTAAACAAGCTATAAGAGCACTGCATTTTGAAGAGGTAACTTAGCTATTTATTACCAGTTCAACTGGTTCCATGGATAGGCAGTTTTGCACATCTCTTCTTTACTCTACCTGGAATTTCCCATCTCAGAACCTCCACATGGAGATGGTCTGTCTTCTCTCATGGAGAGCCTTTCCCTGGGACCCTCAGTGGGGGGTACAGAAGATGCAAGTTCCTCAGCACAGCACCTCCAGGGGACCAGGGAGCAGAGGGACAGCTGCACACAGCAACAGGTTCGCCCTGACGTTAAGATTTTCAGAGAGATCCTGCAATATCTGTGTATTCTGACCAGCTACATGTTTACATATATTTTATCTGTCATGTTCACAGCAACAGAAACCATCCCCTTCCTAGGCCATTATATAAGCTCTTTTCCCAAGGAAGTTAGTGGTCTTAGTTTGAGACACTGCAAATAAGGACTGCAGGTGTAATTGCAGCTTAGTATGACTTCAGGGTTCCTGGGTTTATGATTTTGACAAAATCCCTTCATTTGGATTATGGCCTTGTATTCAACACTAGGGTATGTATTATTCTACACACAATTTTGAAAAGCAAAGAGAAACAGCATGGAAAAATTAGAAACTGTGACTTAAAAGTCACATCCTCTTATGGCATAGGCAAACAGAATGCTCTTGATTTTAACCTATGGGTTTCACTGCATACATGGTGTATTTTTCATACATCATGGGGTTTTATAAATTTGCTGTATAAAGCACCAGAGCTACGTTGCCAGCGAAATATAAGGAAAACAAATATGTCAGGGTAATGATGCCATGACAATTCCTTATTGAAAAAAACAGTTTATTAATACCTTATTGCTACAAGCTAGATCTTATTATCATCTTGGGTCATTTAGAATCTTATTAGGTATTCTGATGGTGGATGAATAATCCTGTGATAAATTCTTTGCCATGTCCTTCACAGTTGTCATAGCAGGATCATAAACAGCATTTATAACAATCTAGCCTGGAGGAAAAGGCTTACAATGGTCTGTTTAACATGCAGGAAATATTCAGATAGGCTGTGTCTGGTTAGATTTCAGACCCACAGGAGACATACCAAAGTTAAATGTAGCATGGGTTTCTCTAAAGATTAGCTTTAAAAAAAGCTTTGGGTCAGGGACACAGGGACTAATGCCAGTGATACGGCTACAAGCAGCCTTCTTTCAAGAAAGCCAACTTGAATAAAAACATTACAAGTTACTTTCTTACTGAAAAAACATGGAAGGTTACTTGAGTCACTACTGAAGAAGCATGGCTGAAATTATTTGCAACTGAGTGGTTTGGAGCTCAGACATATACTTCAGTGATTACTATGTGAAAAAATAGTGGGCACATTCACATAGTGAAAAACACGCAGATTTTTTCTGAGCTACGGGATAACTGGCCTGCACTGTGCAATTTCTTGAACTGCTGAAAGCTCAGAAATGAATTAAGAACTACTACAAAATCAACATAGATAAATTCTAGAGAAAAAAATAGTTTTACATTGTTTTGAGTGGGTTTTAAGAAAAAAAAAAACACCACACCAAAAAACCAATCAAACAAAAACCCACGCACGTAAACACCTCCCTATCACTGACCACAAGGAGTTACTTGTACTTGTTGTCATTCAGTGCCAAATTCCTAGGTACAATACCAGTTTGACCAGTCTATGGGGAATCCACCAGAAGTTTTCAGAACAGTTATTTTAAAGTTATTGAAAATGCTAACAGTGCTATAAATTCAAGCTCAGCAAAACTAACCAGGCTGGACCTGTCAAGCACATTTTCAGGCAACTGATAACAGAAACAGGTGGCTTCCTGGATGATAACGTGGTGACAGATTTGACTACAACCATGTACATACACAAACACTTTCTCCAAAGTAGGTGATGTCGCTCTCTTGGCACGGGCAAATGAGACTATTGAAAATGAAGAGTAAAATTTTCTTAGAAAATTAATTGTCTCTTCCATCTGAGTTTTAAGTAAACCAAATGAACAATTTCTGTAGCTCTAACCCCTGAAACAGAGATTGTCTGAAAGCTAGCATGAATGTTTGTAGCTGCAGTTATTTGAACACCTCCAATTACAAGAAAATCATCAAATCCTGGGACTCGTTTACAGCTCCAACTATTCCCTACAAAATTTGCTTCTGCAGAAATCTATGCATGCATTCAGTCTTACTTCCAACACAAAACTATGATAATTTCAAGGGCAGTATATACAACAGTTAAGTTAAATGGCTGCAGATCACAGGTCACAGTCAATTGCTCAGTTTGTTCCCAATTTTAAAGACAAATTGTCAATAAATCTCAAGTTGAAAACAAAACTAAAAACTGAAAACTTAACCTAACCTTATGCCTGAGAAGGGAAAGAATCTAAGCCCACCCAGTAAATTTCTACTTAGAACAAATAGTCAAACAGCTGCTCTTTCATCTCCTGTATTATCCTGCTTTCCTCTAGGTTTTTGTTAGCTGACTGCTGATTCTTTGAGGGGTGTAGCTGTACATTCACAGAGAGTTTTTAGCACTTTGGGGATGTAGCAGTAGAAATACATAAAATCACTGTAATCACAAAAGAAAAGGATCTTTGAATTAAGCAGTTAAACAGACAGGAGTGTCCAGAAGATTGTCCTATAAAAAAGCTCGAGGGCTTGAGGTATGATGTAGTTTAGATAAAGTAGAAGCACAATTTTTTCCTTTTTAACTAACATCCGGGTTTTTTACCTTCATCTTTGCACAAATCTCATTGGGTTGGGGGAGAGCTCACTCATAGCACCCAGCCTGCCAAAGTAGCACAAATGTTCCAACCATACCACAGTCATGACTGCATCTCATATTTCCACATCTCTAAACCAGTATCAGGCAGCATATGGAATTCTGCTACTTGCTGAATAGAAGTCTCATTGCATATTTTCTTGAAATAATAAAACCTAGTCTTTGCTCCTTCTTAAAAAACATGTTTTCTGTTGAGGAGTAAGTTTAATATCTTTTTTCCTTGGTGTGAGATTTAAATTATCTTCTTTGTTAATTAAAAAAGCATCCTAAGTCTACTATCCCTGTGCACAGAAAATGAAAACCAAACCTTTCCATCTCTGTTTTTTTAACTGTGCAGCTGTAAAAAGTAGTACCATCTGTGAAGATTATTCCTATTTTGGATGCACAGATGAACATTCAACTGGACTAAAGCAGCAGTGAGATAAAATGAACATCTTTTAAGACTGCAAGTTAACTGAAACTCTGGAGGTTTAAAATTGTTACTATTGTTTTATAAATGCATAAAATCCCTTCGAGGCAGCTCTCTATAGTCACCTAAGAATATTATTTTACAAAAATATCTGTGATATTGACACATTTCAAATGCTAGATATTCGTAAGAGGTCTTGCACTAAAACCCAAACTGTGACAAAAGAAAGTATCTGCTCCACAAGTTAAATTTTCCTTTGTCTTTAAACTTATAAGAGGTAAAATATGCTTGTCTTAAAATGAGATGGCATCTCTGCCTTCTGATCATGTCTGTACAGCTGTTTCAGATCCAAGTGAAGTCTCAGCAGCATTATGCAGGCATTTTTCTTCCCCTTCACCTGCTCTTGTACCATCTCTTTTCCCACTGAAATCAGTGGAACTTCTGCCTCCAATCTGGTCCCATCCAAACTATAACCACCAATTTCATACCAGTTTTATTGCTGGCACAAGAGCACACGTGGCCCAGCAAGACAATCTCTTGTTGATATCAGAGCATTTTTACAGTGCTATGCAATATATGTTTCATATGCAAAAAAAAGTCTGATTTCTAACAGATATTATCCAAACAAGAATTACGTGACAAAACTTGTAGCTGGCTCTTAAATTGACATCCACTGGGCTGCTTTTATCACTAAACTCCTGTGAACTTATTAAAAAAAAAAATGCTGAATGTAACTATAATAAAAAATTTCAGCCAATGTTCAGCATTTTCTTTCAGCTTGCAAACCCATCAAAGGAAGGACTGAGAGAGCTTTCACTAGCAGCTTTCTACCATGTCTGGGAAGGTTAATTTCTGTTCAGCTGCTTACCCACACCTTTTTGAAGACATGCTTGGGGCAAAAGGTGCAGATATAACCACTTAGCAAAGGCAAGACACAATTCAGTATGAGCTCAGTCACGTAGAACAGAGTGGACTTGAGCTCACTGTTTCAGGTTCTCAACTCTCTAAATTGAGTTCCAGCAGCCCATTCTCAGGGAGGATCATAATTACAACACAAGTGCTTTCCCTCTAGCCTGCTAATTCACCTTCAAACCCATCTCTCCAAAGTATTTGGCAAAGTTCTAGGTGGTTCAGTAGGAAGCACAAGAAATTTTTTTCATTATCAGGCACCATCAACTCCCAGCTCAGAGGTCAAATGCCATATAAGAAATTTTGTGACTTTGGGAAGTTATTTTCCAATTGGTACCTGCAACACCACAGAAAGAAATAAATGTTCACCTCAACACAGAGGATCCTCTTCCTTAGTACACAGAAAGAGCATGTGTTCCTATTGCAAGAAAAAAACCAAAATATGCTTGCCAAGTGTGCTGGCTCAACTAGGAACCCAGCAGCTAAGGGTTTAATTTCTTTTCCAGATGCTAATGAGAAGGAGAGTGGGTCAGTGGTTCAGCTCAGAAGCTGAGTTGGGCTGGCCCACATTTGGGTGCAGACAATGACAGCCTAAAAGACAGGGCAGAAAATACCTGCAGTTTGTGGAGTGAGGCTCAGTCAGCTGTGCCTGCCTTGATGCAACCACAGCTTAAGGTGCACTAAGCATTTTTATGGATACAAACCCAACACTGTCTCCTGAGCAAATGCAGTTCAGATTGGAGCTTCCGTGGGCAAAATGCCTTAGAATTACCACTCAAGTGTGAGAAACCTGTAGCTCATCAACAGGGAGAGTGATGACTGGGTCAAAGCAGCTCAGCTATTCAGCAATACAAGCACCAAGAGTAAGTACTAAGTATTTTTCTACAGCTGTACCTTACTGCCAAAATGCCTTTGTATTTTGGGTTTGACTTTGCTATTGATCCAAAATGTATATGTAGGGGCAGTCTATAATAGTGCAGAATATTCTACACACTGTACTAGTTCCCAGGTGAATCAAGTCACAGACAACCAGTGTGCAAGACTGGCTTCCAAATCACTCAGAAGAAAACACAGAAATACAGGAAAGACTACTGAAGCAAAACCAGATTCCCACTAATTCCAAAGAGAAGAGACTTGCAAAATTTTCTTCTTTTTTTTTTTTTTTCCCCAAATACCTTGTATTTCATTCTGCATCCTCTTGTTAAGTCTCAATGAGACTCCCCCTCCCCACTCACTCCCCTGCAAACAGAAGCATTAATTACCAGGTTTCTTAGCACCTGGTTTTGGCACTCTCAGTGAAACTCCTCTTTAATTTTCCCCATGCACCAAGATGCATTTCCAAAACCATTTCCATTGAGAATGTTCAATATACACTACAAATCAAACACATTTCCCTCTGTAAACCAGCAAGATACCCAAATGGTAGCCATGCTCTTTTGCACCTTATTGGGTATTTGTGAATACCTAAACCAGTTGTCCTTTGGTATCAGTCACCCAGCTATGAACAAGTAAATGCTTCTGGTGTACAAGGCCTTGATTAGATCAATTGCCTTTGCAATTGCTGGGCAGTGAATGCTATATGCAGTCCCTAACTGATTGTCTTAACTGTTGCCAATTAGAACTTAAATGTCTAATTAACAAGAATCAGACAGACTTCTCCACTGTCGACTTTGGAGGACTATGACCAAATATCTACCTCTACAGCACAGTGAGATGAAGAGAGGAAGAAAGTGAAATAAGATTAATTTGAAATGTCTGGGCAGCATTAATATGTAATTAATATTACAGTAATTAATTGCAGTAATTAATATTACACACATATGTGTATATATATGTCCATAAGTATAGCATGGGTTTAAATTCTCTTGGTTTAGTTCTCAGCATGTAGTTTCTTCTGAAACACATCATCACTGGCTTCTACTGATTTCTGCTTGATTTCTATTGGCTTCTTGTAGAAAATATAGGAACTTTTGCCATATAGTAGCTGTAAAGAAAAAGAACCTGTAACACTTTATACACAGTCATTCTTGCTACAACAAGAGTCTAACATATTAATGTCCTAGTATGTAAGTGTTCAGAAGCATCCTTGTAAGCAAATAATGTATGGACCAGACTACATTGTTCCTTTTAAAAAGAATGCATTATGCATTATTGATATTCCTCTTAAAATCAATGACACAGAAAAAAAGAATAACAAACTCAACAATGTAAACTGGCAGATTCATTGGAAGTCTGAACAGTTCATCAATACACATTATGAACTACTCAGACTGGCTTTAGAGCCAGAAGCTAAATATGTTGGTGAACACCTTGATCATGGACAGCACCAGCAGTATTCTTCACTGTTCAAAGCAATTTTCACTTCTTGAGCAGGATTAAACTATACAAATGCCCAGAGCTATACAAATAAATGCAGCTTGGTGCTACCTAAAGCAGAAATCTGCTGAGAAAGACATTTGAAACTGGCAATAGACGCAGGCACTGCAAATAATTTTTCTGCATAGATGGATGATGCACCAGAGACCAGCTCTTAACATAAAAACTACTATAGCAGATGTCAGTGAAATAATATTTAGCAATGACATGGACATTCTACAGAAGTCAATGAGAAAAAAAAACAAAACCCTTCTCAGGTACATGTGTATGTTGTTAATCATAATTAAGGCAACTGTGACAGTTTCTTGGCAACAGACACTGAGTTCCCTTCCCTGACAAACAAATCCTACAGGAATACTCTTTCATTGCACCCAGCCTGCAGTTCTTTACATTAATATCCTCCTCTTGGAACACTCCAAGTCATAGGGAAACTTTAGTTTTGCCAATTGCTTATTGCTGGATCACGTGATGACCTCCACAAAAGAAAGGAGCAAGTTTCTCATTAATAAAGTAAAAAAAGCCTTAAAAGCTAGCACTACAAGCAAGCACATACACTGTTGTGGACAGGGCAAGAGGGGTGGGAACAAAAGAGAGATTCACAGCATCTGGAGTAGGGACCTAACACTATCCATATCCTCAAAGAAGATTCAGAGCACCAAGTAGAATAGCAAAGCATGACTACCTCAAGAGCAGCAAGTGAATGATAGTCCTTCTGAATATGTATTTTACTTGCACAATACAGTATCTGTAACAGCTAACAATGAATGCTCTATGTAAGTACTTGCTACTGACCATCTGTAATGAGACAATTTTCTTCAACAACAACATAAAAATTGTGATTTGCAGGGAAGCAAGCAGGTTTCGAGATTTTTTTCTTTTTCTTTCAAAAAATCTTCTTAAAGAAAAGGTTTGGGCCAGCTGCAGGTTTTTTGTTCTTTTATCAACTTTTTTCCTCCTTCTATGAAAAAAAATGAAAGAACACAGAATCATAGAAGTGGTTGTGTTGGAAGGAACCTCAGAGTTCATCAAGTCCAACCCTTGATCCTCTACCTCTAGAGGTATGTAACAGCTGAAAGGCTTGCAAAGAAACACAGTTATGATTTTAAAAGGAGGTGTAAATGCCACAGAATGCCTGAGAGTATGTCTAATTACATTACTGATAATTACATCTCAGTAATGAGTAAATTACAGTAGAACATAAGCAAAGCCTCTCACAATAAATTGCACAGGTTTATGGAACAATCTCTTCAGAGAAGTGTGTGGAAACAGCCTACATCGTATGAGACATAAAATACAGGAGACAAAACCCATTCACAGTGTGCTGTGGAGACAATATTGAGGTGGAAGAGAGATGGACTGGTCTATTCCATGTCTAAATGCAATTCTCTGAGCCTAGGAGCAGGGTTTAAAATCACCACCTCTCCTGTCTGCCGATTTTGTTGTCTGTTCCTGGCTGTATCTCACGTTAGTGAGATCCCACAGGGTTTAGCAATTAGCATGAGGAAAGCAGTATGATAATCAGAAGAAATTAATGGTTTAAAAACATAATCTTACACTGCCCCTGAGACTTGTTTCATCCAAGTGGATTCTCAAAGAAAGGAAAAAAAAACCCCAAAAGAAAAGGTAATTGATTCTTATTAAGAGAATGATCTGCCACAAAATGCTATCCATGTGAAAATTATGTTAATTTTAAAGTGCTCTTAGGGTTGGTGTGAACATAGCCTCTGACTAACTTTCTAAGGAAGAGAAGCCAGGATCCTCCAAGACACCCCTCTCTTTTGCACCTACTCAGAACAGCTGAGCATGACATGGGGTTTCATGTGCTAACAATCAGCATCTGAAAAAGGGAGCAGGATGCTGGAGTGAAATAGTGATCTCTAGATTTTTGTCATCAATTTCAGTGAGAAAGGTGGAGAAAAGAGCATGCACTGTATATGGGCAAGCTTTTGAGTCATGGACATTATCAAAGTTCATAAGCTAGATATTGTATTTAACTATTCTCAATGCTGAATTATTATACAATTCTGGGAAAAGTCCAAGTTACAGATACTATTTCCCAGGATAACTATACTACTAAATATGTGTGTTACTTAATTTGGCTTAATTTCATCTTTCAATGAATTGATTAATAATGTGAAAAAGCAGTCACATAAAAAACCCCTAACCCTCATTAAATGTCTGGTCTTACTAGAATGAGTGTAAGAACTAAGTGTATCTCTCAGAGACTTTTCCAAAAAATAAAATGGGTAGAAATACTCAACCACTTCCATCCTGAGTAATGCTTTACATACTCAGCAATCATCCAGCCCTTGATTAAAATAGAGGAAACATTAAAGATCTCTATTCTGGAAAAAAAAAAGAAAAGTGTTTCATATACAGCATTTTAACAAGCTAATACATGTAGCTTCAACTCCACATTTTCTTTCTACATTTTTATCTGTGCACTACAGGTGGTTTTACAGCCAGATTTTTTTTCTGTTAACCTGTTTAGAGTTGTGCCTGTTAACACAGAGCAGCCTGGCCTCAAACCTTAAGGCTGCATGCAAACTTTTCTAGCTCAATTTCAGAGCCTTCATGGCAAAATTAACAACGTAGCTCATCTCCCCGTAACTGAACAGCAGCTCGCACAGCAGAAAAAACAATTTGGACGTCTGTGTGTAACAGCACCACCTGGTGATCTTTGTCATAATGACAATATGTCTGCACCCAAAAAGTTGTATTTTTTTCTCTTTTGTCCCAGCTATATAAAATGTAAAGAGTTTTACATTCATCTAAATCTTAAGACAACAAAATACTGAATAAAGTCTGAAAGGTAACTTTTAAAGTAAAAGTGGAAAAGGAAATTAAATTATGCACAGAACTGAGTTAATGTTGCTTTAAGTCCTTAATTTTCCTGTTCTCCTCTTTGACTGAAGTTTTGAAGTGGTAATATTACCACCCATCACCCACTAATTTTACAAAAGATAGTGTTAATTCCAGTCAAGTGTTTGAAAATGTTCATTTATAGCCCCTTTTGAACACAGCTGTATTCATAGAAGTCATGAAAAGCAGGGCTTCTGTCCTTGTGGTGATGTTATACATCTGAACTCCCCTCCCCAGCTTCCCACCTCTCCCGAAGAAAATCTGCCTTTCTCTAGACAAGATATCTCCCCAATTTTAACCATCTCCCTTCATCCAGATAACAATCTTCTGCTCTTTCTCCCATCAACCTAATTGGCTACTCCACACCAAGTCATTACCTCATGACCATTTTTCTCCATGCAGAAAGCCATATTCCTCTTGAACCACAACAGCAACAGATGCCGTCAGGAGCAAACCAGTTTTGTTGTGTGGGTCTCCTATGGCAGCACGGCAGCCACTGGGGGAAGGCAGATCAGGAAGACTGAACAAAACACATCAGGGCATGTACCTGCTTTGGCAGAGACAGCTGAGCTGCAGACTCTTAACTGGAAGAGGCCTAATTTGAAGGGGTATCTCAGATATCAGGGATATCTACACTTCTAAATAAAACCAACTGACTTTTAAGACAAATAGCTTGTTATAGCTTTTTAAGACAAATAGCTTACATTCTTCAGAGACCTGGAGCCCCCTTATAGTCACTGGCTTGCAGTATCACACCAATAGCTCCAAACAAAGCACCTTCAGCATCAGTCCGAGAAGAAAACAGCAGAAACAGTGTACTCAGATAGATGTCAAAACTGTTCTTTTCCCCCAGGGATAGTCTGCCTGACTGCCCTGCTGCTTTTGTTCTGAAAGCTCAACACAACTCAACTAGGATGTATTTTGTCATAAGATAAATTGCATGCTCAAAATGCCTCCTGAAGATTCAAAACCCACAATTAACAACTTCATGTTCATAATGGTAAACAACAATACATCTTCCTTAGGAAGAAACTACCACCTGCATAAATTTAATGAGCACTTTAATACAGTGTACTATGGTAGCACACTCATGACACTCTCTCTTGTGAAGTCTGATAATATTTGCTAGAAATACACTGGCAGGATTATGGTTACTTAAATTATTTTTACAGGCTCCACAGAACAACTCAGTATGTTCATGATTACAGAAAAAACATAACTAACCTTCAGACACTGGTAACACAGACCTTGCTCTTTTTTATTATTGTGAGGCTGGACATTTAGGGCCAATGGAAGCTCACATCTCTTTTCCCTCCAGAATAATGAATTGTGTCTATCTTTTTTTTTTTTTTAAATTTATGTTCTGCAACATAATATCAGTCTCTAGAAAAGCTACTAAAGGAGCCAATTATTTTCCTATAAAAAAAGCAATACACTCTGAAATTCAATATATTTGAATGGAAAACTAGATCCCAGAATGTAAATTCATCAAATATCTTCCCTGATGTCTAGAGCCATCTTTTGTGTTTTGGCAAAAATATGAAAGGGACAATATCCTCCTTGCTTTTGTTCAATTTCTCAGCATTGAATCCTTGTATTAAGTTTCTAGAAAGTTATCTATGAGCTGCGCTTCCATTTCAACCATTTTATACCAACTGTCACAGTCAGCCTTCTGGCAACCAAATTAGATTTCATAACAAGCATATAATAGCATGGGTTTGTTTAAGTGCTTGGATGGAAACAAAGCAGATTGTAGAGAACTTGGAGCTTGCAGGAAGTATAAATGATGCTCTCCTTTTGGAACATACAGCAGCTCTTCAAGAAAAACTGCAGAAAGCATTTTGAAAGAGGATGCACATCCAGGAAGAAAAAACCCACGGGAGCTTTTTTGGAACTGTAAATAACCTCTTAGATCACAGATGATAAAGGCACAAATAGTGGCACATCCAGCAGTTTGATACATTTCATCCCAGGCCATTATGATTATCTCATTATGCTCATCACATACACTAAATGCTTCTGATCTGCAGTACAGACACCTTGCCCTCTTATTTATAAAAACTAGTTATAGCAGAGAAATTCCAACAAGTCCAACTAACACATGCTATTAGAAATATTAAGATTTGCTATTTCCTTTTATAAAGTATACAATTACTTTTATACCAATACTAAAGAAAGAACAGCAATGAGTAGCTAAAATTCAAGTCTTTGATCCTCTGCCACATGACTCACCAGGCTTAAGTCCATAACCCACTTCTCTGAGTCTATTAAACCATTCCGTAACCTGCAGACTTAAAAAATATTCAGGAAGGTTTGAAATACAAGTCACTGCTAAGTGTAAAACGCCAACTACAAAAAAGAATCAGTCAAAATGCAGGGCACACCAGAAAACATTAGGGAAGACTTAATATTTTTCTGAATTTCCAAGAAAAAAAAACTATGCTGAGAAGAGGCTCAGAATTTCAAAGTGACCGGTTCACTGGTAGAGGTAGGACTTCTGCACATGGGAAAAAAATAAGGTGGAAAAGGAAAATTTCCATAACTGTGTAAAATGAACAGCATCCATCTGCTGAAATGCTGTTAGCTGCTGACACACTGATGCTTTATTATTATCAACGATTTTCCTAAGTTGTGGCAATGGCAAGCAGCAATTCTTGGACTTTAAAAATAGAGGCAGGCTGCTAGAAACCCACCATTCTCCAACACTGGTTTACTTACCAGGTCGTTTCTATTTTTATTATAAATACTGCATTCAACTTGTAATTTTCTAATCAACTGAAACAGCAAAATACTGATTAATCTAAATGATAACATAATTATAATGAAATCAGATGCGCCGCTGATTGAAGGCAGATGCGGTTTGAACACAGTGATTGGTGTCTTAAAAATGGCATTCTTGGAATAACAACAGGAAACCTAGAAGGATTTTTGGTGCTAGTGTTATGTTTGATAATTAAATCCTGTGGAAAAGTTATTTAGAAAGATACATGAAAACAAGTTTGAGGTAGAGTTTTTTGGCAAAGAATCTCTTAATTCTTTGTTGAAGAAGCCTCGTGGATGAAGAAAAATAGTTCAGTAAAGAACTTTCATTATTATTATGTTTTGTCTATCTCTCTTTCCAGATCACTCCAATCACATCATCTGTCAAGAGCACTGGATTTTTCTGGGTTGTTTTTTGACCTGGTAAAGGAAATCCAGTTTCTCTCAATTAGCTTTTAGTCCTCCAGAATAGGAAACACATATATCTCAGGCAGCTTCTGAGTGATCTGGAAATCACAAGACTAAGTTAAAAATGGTGGGAATGTTGTTTTAAATTATTTTTTTAAATTTGGTTCTGATTTAAGTTGACCTTTCACAACTCCCAGTATTTCTCCTAATTCTAGGAGAAATTCAGGTATCTAGTGACTTTTTCTATTTTTAATCATGTGATGTATTCAGGTGATGATTTAAGAAGTGGTAACATTTTTCGAAAAAAACCAAAATCAAAATAAAAATCCAATCACAACCTAGGTTGTAATTATGTAGCAAGAAGATCTCTCAAACTAGTAACACTATAGTATAAACTTTTAAATAAATCAACATGTAGTTTGGACTCTGTGGGTCTAGATTCCATGCTTTAAAAAATAACAACTCATCTTAATACAGAATATATAAACTTGAAATAACATATATAATGTATGTTTTATATAAAATAAAATATATAATTTTTAAATAATAGCAACTAAACCAATATAAGTAAAAGCTTAAAGAAACCATGTTTAATCCAAACATAAATCCTCTTACGTGTGCATGTAGCCTAACAGGGAAAAATAAACCTGGGAAACTTTTTAAGTTGCTATTTTGAAAAGCAAACTCACTGATCATGTCGTTCTCCCTTCCTTAGGTCCTAAGCTGTTTGATTCAGGCAATGGCCATGGGAAATTAATCTTCCTCTCCATTTATTCACAGACACACACATTTTAATTGTGCCAGAAAAGAAATTTATAATGCAAGTATTGTATGGTAACAATCCTGAATGAACATCCCACCTCATTTACATCTTTCTTCTTTCCTAAACCAGTTACAGTGTGATATCCACTGCCTAAATCCCATCTGGTAGCTGTATAAGCTATGAGTGGCACCTACCTTATGCCAAACTGCAAAGCACTGTCATGTCACAAAAAAGAGGAAGAGATCCCAATTACACCTGCATGAGAACTTGGATGTTGCAACAGGCTTTTGATCCACCCTTTTATGTTGCTCATTACTCCAATTCCCTTAGGGCTTACCCTTTCTTCTGTTGTTTTGGTTTTTATTTTAGTGCCCATGCAGGTTTTATACTGAGATTCCTAAGTTTACATAACATCAGTTCAGCCCTGATTCAGAGGTGATTTATCTGATCATATAAACAAAAGACAAGCAATTTTAAATTTAACTTCCCTTTAAGTCTTATAACAGAGGAGTCTGTAAGAGATACAGATAGGTGATTTTTCTAATACGCTTGTTTCAAGTCAACAAACCAAGCACATTGATGGCACATTTTGAATTTGCTATCCAAGCGTGTTTCATAAACACTTTCTGATGCTGGAATGACCTGAAGAATTTTGACTGATGTGGTAGACATCATTTGCCTAGGTCATTTGCCTCTATAGCAAATGATTTGCAAGGTACAGATAACTTGGAAGCCACTGGATACTTACAGATTATATTACAAGAAAGTAAAATCTTGGTATTGCCTTGCTTCAAAATAATAATCCCAGTCTATAGTACTTGTTATCTGCAGCTTAAGTTCCACACCACACTTTCAGCCCACCTGCTTTTTCTTTTTAGAACCTCTGTTATCACTGTTAGAACAATCTGTAATCAAATACAGATTTATCATTCTGATACAAATGCACGATACTGAAAATTGCTTCATGTGAAGCCCAAGTTTTTTGAACTTATCTTGTGTCACCTGTTTGTCTAGAAAAACAAGATTGCCACTGGAAACAAGAAATCCCTTAGCTTTCTTCTTTCCACTGGCAATCTGCTAACAGCAGCAAATTACATTCAAATTGCACATCAACTAGTATTAGTATTAATTGTAAACTAACCTCAGTTCACTTAATTGTGGGCATAATGAAGTATAACAATTAGCCATAATATATTATTTAAATAAGAAATATCAATATTATTTAGATCAGGTGCCAATTATAGCAGGCAATGAAATATGCCACCAAAAAGGATTTCAATTAGAAATCAAATGTCAGCAAAGAAAAAGGTCCTCGTAAAAGGGCAAGCAGCACAATGCCCAATGCTCCCCGAGGTCAGCAGGGCTAAGGTGGAGCTCACCTGCATTTTGCATTCTGGATTTCACAGGAGTTCTGGACAGGCCCGTTCCAGACACAACTGCAGACTTGTGCAGAACAAGTTTATACAGCAGTGGACAGGAGAAAGGTCACTACATAGCCTCACCGTGTCCGAGCTGCTGGACACGGTATTTGGTTGGTATTTGCTGTACTGGTATTTGATCTTAAAATTACTTGAGTCAAAGTCTACATCTCATGTCTGTATACTCACTACTCTTTGAAATTCTCTTTGCTAAAGAACATGATAAATACAAAACATAGTTTTCAATGCGCTCAGATGCCAAAACTCCAGGGCTGAAGAGGTACATACACACTTCTTTTCCAGGAATGTAAAACACTCAAGATTATTTCTGGATTTTATCCCCATTCTCTGTAGTTTTGAGAGACTGAAGTTTAAATGCCCACTGACATAAATTTGGACTGAAGAAGCTTAGTTCTCCTAAACAATATTTACCTAGTTTAGTGTTTCTATCCCCAGTTCTCTATCAGGGTGAGGCTATTCACTCAAAACATTCATGTCAAACCCACTGTCAGATAAAGTAACCAGGGGTTTTGACAGAATATCTGTCTTTCCAGTGAAGCAATTGCTTCCAGGAAAGCAGTAACTGCCAAAGTGGAAACAAGATGCATCCATGAAGTCACCTAGACTAATTTATACTATTTAAACTTTATACTAAAGACTACTTACACTAGAGCTGCCAAATCTACATATCTTAGCTTTAATACATCCTCACTTCTCGTATGTCAGGCTCAAAAATTATCAAGTAAATTTATCAACCTGAGAAAAGCAAAACATGGAAAATCTCAAAGGGGAAAGTAAAATAACTGATATGTTCTGCGCATTCCATGCTTCCTACAAATGTTCCTTGCTTATGTTGGACTTGAAAATTGGGGTTGTAAAATGAATGTTTGCCAACAACAAAATACAGCAGCAGTGATTCTTTTAATTTTCCAAGTATTCAAAAGCATTAGTCAGGTCCTGACATCATGTTGCAATAACATGAAGTAAGGAAAAGATTTTGATTAGCTAGGAAAAGTTGAAGATAAAAAATTGCAAGCTGAAATATGCTGCAAGTATGCTCAAGTTTCAGCCACAGGCCCACGGTGATAGAACTTTCTTGCTGTACATTAAGATAATTTCAGTATACTACAATTATGTGCCTAATTAAAATTAAGAAATTAGAACACAGTTAAAAGGAATGATATTTTGCTCACAGCTAATTTCATTAAAGTATTAATGAACAGGACTCATTTTATGGCTAGAGGGCAACTACTTTCTGCAAAGTACTTCCATGCTAGCTAATTTATTCATGCATGAAAAACAATCCAATGAGAAATGAGTGAGCCGGGAACTGCTGGTCCTAATTAAAATATTTAAAACACCATGTCTATTCTGTTCCATCTAGCCAAGGACCTAAGCAAGGAGCCAGCACGATACCAATTAACATGGAACAAGCAAACACACAACACCCACAGATTCTGATTAAAGTGCATATTATCGCACCATACAATATATTGCTCTACACATGTATGTAAATGTTTAATTAACCCATGTCTAAATCTCTGTAATGTTCAGAAATGGATACTTTAAATCCTAAACAAGTGACAATCAGACTGCATGATGTTCACTTTTATTTATCACAATGCTTTCTTAGCAAACACATTGGAGTCATTCTGCAATTCATGCAGTGAAGTATTTCTTAAGGGAGGAAAGGGAGGCAGAAGCAGAGGAGGAAAAAGGAACAGGCAAAAGATTTTCTTCTCTTCATTTTAGACAGCAATGAGATTGCTGGTTGCCAAAGGCTTGGAAATAGAACACAATGTTGGGTTAGCCTCAGGTAATACAATATTTTTCATTAATAATTGAAGGAAAAGCCTGGGACTAAACCCATTTGTCAGTCTTGGACAGCAGCAACAAAACCAAAATAAAACCGCTTCCTTTATAAACCAAAGAGCTGTTTGTGGGGGAAGAACCCAAGGGATGGTTCCCACTAGAGAAGAGCACTGTAAAGGCTCAGAGAGAAGTTGGAGACTTGCAAACTTAGTAGAAAGCAGAATCATAAAAACAGAAAGTGCTCTAAACTTCACACACAGATTAGAAAAATCTCAGTTCAAGGAGACTTGAAAAAGCAGAAATTTGCCTCAGTTTGTAACACTGTAGGTCTTTTTTTTTAAAAAAAAAAAAAAGGTTTCTAGGGTCATACCCCCTAGTTAATCTTCAAACATTTCATGAGAAATATGCCTCCCCACAGAGGTTTTCCTTCCCCTTTTCTATTCTATTCCCCTACAACACTCATACACCACTTTCTTCATTAAATGCAGCAAATGAAAGAATTGAAATAGCCTTCCCTTGCTTTTTGTGGCTGATAGGGTAGACTTATTTCCACCCTCTCCTAACTGACAAGATTTGCGACCTGTTGAGGGAACTGTCAAATTAAAAAGGACCCACAGTTGCCAGAAATCCCACTAGAGCAGCTCTTATGAAAGTTTCCCTATTATCAAACCATGGCAATCAGTTAGCACAGACAGTGCTCATTGAAATTAATGTGTGCTCAGTCTTCATGCACTGGCTGCAGAGTGGCAAGTTAGACAAGAATGAGTTTTCACACACTTTGACTCTTCTCATTATCAGGCATTTGGAGTCCTGGGTTTGGTCCTTATCCTCCTCTGATTCAAGGAAAGACACTGAGAGCTCTAATCCTCCAGAGAGTCAAGGATGTAGAGGTATGGGAACAGAAGAGAAACAGTCGTGAAAAGCCAGAGAGCTCAGAAAGACTGAGTTTGGAAGGCAAATGAATCTGAACATAGAGGACAGTGAGATCCTGCAAGATTTAAAGATGATGTATAGGCCAAGAAAGATTCCCATTGCTGGCACAGGGAGCACACTGTCTGTGGGGGAAGAGACAAATTGAAGATCTGAGAAACACAGAAGACTAGAAAAAGTCTGAGAGTTGAGATTCAGCTCACAGCTGTGCCATACTATGTTAGGCAGCTGTCTAGGCTCTGTCATAATAAAAATAATAAGTGTGGGGTCATAATGCAATGTAATGAAAAAAATAGGCTGTAGGCTCTTGGAAAAATTCCACTGCAGTTAAAAATCAGGCTTTTTCAGGACCTGCAGAAAGTTCTTCCCTTTGGAATATCCCACCATGGGAAACTTAATGAAGAAACTTTACAGAATGAGACACCAAGAAGATTTTTCTTTCCCTCCCGAGCAAGCTCATTCAAGTTTAAATCAGTATGGATTTTAAATTTAAATGTCAAGTGCTATCTTTTTCTTAAACATGGAAGGCAAGAGTTTGTGGGGATGTCCTGGGGGCATCAGTCAACAGTTGGCTGTTGTATGAGTCAACATGAGCCAGCAGTGTGCCCAGGTGGCCAAGGCGGCTAACAGCATCCTGGCTTTTATCAGAAATAGTGTGACCAGCAGGACTAAGGAAGAGACTACGCCCCTGCACTCAGCATCGTCAAATCCTGTGTTCACTTTTGGGCCCCTCACTACAGGAAGCACATCGAGGTGCTGGAGCGTGTCTAAAGGTCAACAAAGCTGGTGAAGGGTCTGGACCACAAGTCCTACGAGGACCTGCCGAGGGAACTGGGACTGCTGAGTCTGGAGGAGGCTGAAGGGACACCATATCCCTCTTTACAACTACCCGAAAGGAGGTTGTAGCCAGATGAGTGTCAGTCTCTTTTCTCAAGTAAGAAGAGACTGAACTTGACAAATGGCCTCATGTTGTGACACAGGAGGTTTAGGCTGCGTATTAGGAAAAATTTCCTTACTGAAAGGGTTGTCATGCAGTGGAACAGGCTGCCCATAGAAGTGGTTGAGTTACCATCCCTGGAGGCATTTAAAAGACATGTAGATGTGGTGCTCAGGGACATGGTTTAGTGGTGGCCTTGTCAGTGTGCTAGGTTAACAGTTAAACTTGATCTTAAAGGTCTTTTCCAACCAAAATGTTTTGGTGATTCTATGTATTCTGTTCTATTCTAACAATTTAATCAGTGAGCTCCTTTGTACGTGCCACACCAGTCTGTTTCCACTGCTCAGTCTATCCACTGCCACAATAGCACAAACGAGACAGACTCAGGATCTGGTTTGGCATGCCAGGCAGAAAGATGACTTAAGGCTACCTCAGTCCATCCTCACCTTCTATTATTCTTCCACTCAGCACAGTACCTGGCCAAGTATATGCCTCAGAAACAATGTGTAATAATTTTCAGGTATCACTGTTATCATAACTTGTAACTGTTGCCAGCTAATGCTGCTTTCTCCCTTTCAGTATTTTTAGTGCTGAACTGGAAAAACATATGAATAGGTCCCCTAGTTCCATACTCTAAAGACTGCAAAAACACCTTTACAGCCCACAAGAGACTAAAAGTTGTTGCGGGTCACTCTCCCCAGCCACCTCCCAACTATTCTAAAGCATTAGCTGCACATCACTGAGTGACAATACGTTTGGGAGCCTTGGAACTTTAGACATTTAAGATAAAATAATGTCTAGTGCTAAGTAATTCTGCTGCCTGTCCTGTTACACTTCACAAGGGATCCATTTAAGATTTTCTTGTGTCCCATGGTAACCACTGAGGGAATTTTGCTGCAAACTACTCCACATGGAAGCAAGACTCTGTTCACTCAGCATGACTGGCAAGATGAGGACCAAAGAGAGCCCTGGCTTAATTCCCTTCTCTGATTCATCCCATGCAAGCAGAGTGGGTATAAATACTCACACTATGTAACTGTGTTAAAACAGCCTCTCTGATGTTTAAACAGTCCATATACCATGAGCCTCACCTTGCCCCAAATTCTGGCTGAAGTGAAGGAGGTTTTTGCAAAACGTCTGTACATCTTGTGTTAGTAAGGTATTGTCTCTTTGCAAAGAACAAATCTTTTCCTTGACATTTGCAATGAGATTCAGATTGCCTTTCTATGCCACATAAAGGGATAAATGTCACCTCTCCAAATTACTGGTGACAGATCAACCTCTGAAGAATATCCCTCTATGGATTTTGATACATTATTGGAATTTTTAAAGACACTGTAAAGCCAGTGTTCATTTGAGATGTCCGATTCTCTGCACTCTCTAGGAGATAGTGCTTTCATTTGTGTTCTAAATTAAGCAGGGTACATTAATTTCAATATTCTCAAGCAGCAGAAGCAAAGAGCAAACTTCAAAGATGACACCACATTTTTATGCATCTTTAGCCAGACAAACATTAGTCCTTTTCCTAACTCAAGCAGCTATTCTAAAGAACGCTAACTTACTGTTTTCTAAATATGCAGATGTTCTGTTGTCACAGTTCCATAAAGTAATGAACGGCTTCTTAATAATTAATAAACTTTGCATGCTGTCCCTAGGCAGGGAGCACAGACTGTTGGTAGCCAGATACTAAATGTCCATTAAAATACAGGATCTCTCCTCAAAATGTGCTCAACAAACAGGCTGTATCACCTACAATGAAATGTGAATCGTTTCAGCCACGAAACTGAAATACCCTCGTCCTACAAGAAACCTAGGTAGGCAGCAGGGAAAGCTGATACCTCCTGCACTCTGTCCTGACTTGGATAGAATCTTCAAATGCTTGTCACTAGGGCCTGTAGAGGCAACCAGGTGAACACAATCAGGTGTTGCCAGTTAGGAGGAGGAAGGCAGGAGCTCCTGTTAAGCCCACCTGTGTCCCATTAGGCCTGGTCCCAACTGTGCATGAGAAGAACTGGGGGACCAATAAAAGTGAGCCTTGAGAAGGCAGCAGGGTAGGATGAGCTCTTGACCAGTCTGAGACTGATTTGAACACTCAACCTTCTGATCTAGGGTCAGACACGCTACTGTAATGACACGAGCTCCTACCTTCTCCCATTTTCGGTGGTGCTCCGAGGGGATTCAAACCCACAGCCTTCTGATCTGCAGAGTCACTACTGCTGCTCTCACAAGAGCCCACCCTACCCTGCTGGCTTCTCAAGGCTCACTTTTATTGGTCCCCCAGTTCTGCTCATGCGCAGTTGGGACCAGCCCTAATGGGGCACAGGTGGGCTTAACAGGAGCTCATGCCTTCCTCCTCCTGACTGGCAACACCTGATTGTGTTCACCTGGTTGCCTCTACAAGGGCCATTCAACTCAGTCTGCTATATGGCAAAGTCACAGAGCAAAGGACTTGATATAGTCAAAGAATACTACAGAGAAGCCGTTTATAAACTGCTTCTTGGGAACCTTGTTTATTGTCTCTTGTGTGCAATGCAAGTCATAATGTATAGCAATAATGATCTTCACTAATTGGCTATAGAAGTCATTAATACAAGACAATAATAATTGTGCACCTCCGTGCTGGCTTTTTAGCATTCTAAAAGCAGAAACTGATGCTAATGATATCCAACAAATTACATGAATGTAACTAGGACTAGACTTGGCCCTTCATGGAACTGCCACACTAGGGCTCCCCCTATGCACTGGGTTCCATAACAGCCTTGCAAAGTGGAAGCTGTGCCAAGGTGCTCATCTAAGAAAGGGTTAGGCAAAATGCAGGGAATTCCAAACCACTCCTGCCTGACCAAACACAGGGGTGCAAATGCCACACAGACACAGGTGTTATTTAGCTGTGGTTATTCAGTAAAATCATCTTGGTCACCTGACTCTGCTCACAGATAGCCCTACACGTTGTCAGAACATCTGTCACCAGTTTGAAATAAAAGAAAAAAGGTACATTACTGTCAAAAGACAAAAATGAAACTGTGAGAAATAAAAATGGAAGACAACCATTTAACCAAAGCGCAGTGCAGCTAGCAGTTTGGCTGTTGACATTACAGGAAACACAGAAATGAAAGGAATTAGCTTTGAATTGAAAAAAATCACAGTTTTTAAAAACTGATCTAAACTACACTGTAAGAACCTTGTGGACTGAACTTTGGCTTTTTAGGCTGTACTTCTTGGTGTCTAATTGGTTCAATGCCTGAAGAGAAGGAATAAACATGATTAGAGACAAGCAAGCTGTCTTTTGAAATCAAGAACCTTTTTGAATCTTGAATATCCCTTAAAAGTGAATTACATCCAGCTATCTAGTCCAGTGCTTTTGAGTTACAGGAGTCTAACTGGGCTATGTTTATTAATTTAAAGGGTTGCAGTAATTAGAGGGTCAATCTTGCCCGGATAAACCCTCATAGAATACAAAAAATTCATGGGTATTCCCTGCAAGAAGGCATCTGCTAAAAAATCTGAAATAATAATAAAACTGTGTATTTTTTATTATCCAAGTACCACTTGGATTTCTCACTAAAGTTCTGACACGTAAGTGTTTTGACAAAATTTCATCTTCATAACCAAAAATCTAACTGTAACTGTATATTCTGAAAACACTTCAACTCTAAAGAGCTATATTCAACCTGTGGAGAAATTGTGTCCTAATCGTGGATTTCCATGGGACTCTACTTCCAGCTGTCTCAATATGTGTGGATACAATTAGGCAACATCTGTGAAGAAGGGTTTAAGGCAAAGAAAATAAACCCTAAACAGCCTGAACTGAATAACCAATGACAAGTTTGAAGCTTCCAAGCAAATAGCATGGCTGACTTCCTGTGGAAAGCAGAATCTTGAACAAAGATGTCACTGGTGCAGCAGCCAGAATCTACCATTGAAAGACCTTATGTACAACTTGTTGAAATTATATTGCTCAGGCCTACAGGAGTGTTGCTGGTTAAGGACCCTGAATAAAGCTCTGGTGAGTAAAGTTATTATGAACATCAGCCCTGCTGCGACTCAATCTATCTTTCATTAAAAAACCTTGCCAAAAAAACCTTTTCCATTTGTCCTCGTGATGAGACTGAGTTTAATTCCAAACATAGGTTTCCTCATACCTCTACATTTATTCTTCTAGCTAATAGTCAAAGACACAAGGTCATTAGATTTTAAGAACCTTCACAGCTATCATATTCATTATAGGCGCCTATGCTAACGCTGCTACTTGTGCTGTGGCTGCAATCAGGTCTAGAAAGATTTAAGAAAAAAAATATATTTTTATTAGAAAAATTTTTCGGCAACAGCTGAAGTTAAAGCACATATCTAAAAGAAATTATCTAAATATCTAAACATGTTTTATCACTTGCCTGGTTGTGATTTGACAGCTTTCTGAATTTTTAAAAATATAAAACCTATTTTGTTCCATCCTTGAGCTTAAAGTTTAATAAGGATTATTATCTGACCCTGCCGACACCCTTAAATGACATTCATACTTTGGGTTCATAAGAGTCCATATAGAAATAGTTTCATTTTCTTACCACAATGCTATGGTAATAAGCTCTTTCTGTCTTCTGGGGAATAACATCTTCCAAAGAGGAAAATGTCTCAGAAAGTAAAGAATTACAAGTGCTGATTGACTGTTGATAATATTAGCTGTTAATAATGGATTTATCTAAGAAGATAACTGATACTATATTTGGAAAATAATTATCCCTATAAACAATCACAAAAAACACACATACTGCATAAACTGGAGATATCAAACAGTGAGCATTGATCAAACAGTGAGCCTATCAGAGGAACACATCAACAAGCCTGACAGCAAAATAGCCCACTTCACCAGCCACAGATGCTGTGCTCTTATTATAACTTGCATTAACTTTAAAAAAATATATATAACCACTGCTAGAATATTAAGTAGAAAACAGCTTTTTTTTATTTATTTTGATATCACAAAAATCATTACAGACAACCTTCTCCCTCTGAACAAAAGGACTTTATGTATGTACTGTAACTCTTTTCTCTGTGGGTTTGAAATTACACACAGTAGTGCCAAAGGTAAGTCATTTCTAGAGGTTTAATACATTTCTGAGTTTTTTTTTTCTTTTTCTCCCTGTTGTGAAATATATTTGTGGCCCACAGCAATAACTTTAGACTTTTTAGACACGTCCGGATAGAGATAGATGACACAAGTAATCTACTTATCTTCCTTTTCCATCACCAATAAAAGTGACAGCCTGCCTAATTAGGCCTAATAAAGCAGCAGCCAAGAGAGGGGCTCAGCAGCGATCTAAAGAGAAATGGCATTGACCCACAGATACAGGTGCCGCCTTGAGGCAGTACTGGTATTGCTTTATCTTCAACACATTACATCTAGCTCATACCATATTCAAATGCAAGTAGCATGTTTTTCTCCTCAATTCTTAGATCAAGAACAAAAAAAAAAAAAAAAATCTCATCTAATCAAAAAAGGCACTGACAATTTTTTAGCCTCACATTAAAAGCAAAGAGTCATTCAGAACAGTGCACTCCATATTCTATTTTATAATATTACTTTAAGCTATTTCTTTGAATCACAGACATTTCTTTGTTAAGAAGGAAAATCAAAAATTCATCAGAAGAAGTTCTCAGGTTCTTTTTTTTTTCCTTTTTTTCTCCACCCCTTTTTTCCTTATTTTTTTTTTTTTTTTTTCTCCCCCCCTTTCCTCATACAGGGCTACTGCATGGGGTTTTTAGCTGGAACCAACATTTATAGAAGTTAGGGATCCTTAAGCAATTATTAGCGGTGAGAGTTTGACTTGCCTGAGAGTTGTCAACAGCTGACTTAAATAAAGTACGAGGAAAGGGAAATAAATGGTGCTCTCAGCAAAATTAATACACTGCCTTGCAAATTAAAGATGTAGTGTTTTTTGAACGAGGAAAACAGTGAACTTTGCATGAAATGGCATTTTAAGTATATCTTTGCAAAAATTATCAGATTGTCAAATGGCATGAAAGTAAATCAAGTCTGCAACTACACGTGATATTTCTAAATCTGCTCAAAACATAACAGCATTTTTTTTTTTTTTCCTGCAAGTATTCTTCATTCTTATTAGCCCAGATTGCCAAAGGCTGTTTTTGTTCAACTAGTACTGGAATATCACCACTCTCAGTACATTCCTTGCTAGTGAATCTAGTTTGTACCAGGAGAGTTGAACACACAAAGGACTTTATTTCAAAGTATTATTCAAGTTTTGTCTTTTCTGAATGAAGTGCAAATGCTACAGTTCTGTGGTCCAGAGAGGTTGTCAATGTTTTGTGTCAGGATACCCCCCCAAATGCCCTACTTCAAATGCCAGCTTGAGTGTTATGAGTAAATAATGCCAGTGACACCTGTCCTGACAATATTTGGGTTTGCTGTCCAAGCTGGGTGCATAGTATTGTGAGTGCAGTGGTCCTCTTTCTTTAGAGTACTATTGCTTTGAAAATATTAAACACTAGAGTCTGTGGAACTGAATACCACAAGGTATCATCAAGATTAAAGCCACTGGGGAAAAAAAAAAGAGGGGGAAAAAAAGTAGAAAAAAGGAATACAATGTGCCAATATACAGCTAACAAATTCTGGAAGGAAACAGACCACCTACTACAGGACACTAACTAGTCTATGAATGCCAAGAATTACTGAAAAACACCCTGACTTTTTTTGTTCTTTAATAACGAACCAATTGATACATAAATTTGCTTACAGGGAATATTTTGGCTCAAATGAAACTGAAATATTTTGATTGAAGTTAGACTGATTAACTCAACAGTCTTGACTAGGTCAGTTTTTTTAAGATCACCGAAGAAGAAAGTGGTAGAAAAGTTGAACATCTTTAAAAATGAAAGTCTATGTTCAGGTTAAAACTGTTAATATTCTACTTCTCATTCTTTAGTATGATATGTTCACAACAGCAGATGCCTCTATCATTAAAGACATTTTTTTAAAAGTAAAAGGCTCTCCCAGTTTTTGGTTCACTAAGACAAAGAACAGCCAAAAATTCAGAACTCATACCTCACCTACCTTAGAAGCTATATAAAGGGCAGAACCACCACTATTTTTCCCATTTTTCCCTTGATTCTATTAAAAACAGAACTAAATTGCAAAAAAAAAACAAAAAACCAAACAAAAAAAAAACACAACAAAATTTAGTCAGCCCTAATAAGCCAAGTAATATGCAAATTATGCTGAACTGTAACATCAACAGATCTGTAAGTGGAAAACAGAGCTAAGTAAGGGAAAAGAATCTCTGCTGACACTTTTTTTTTTTTAATTTTTTTTTTTTTTTAGTAACTGAGAACACAAGTGTACTAGAAGAACCACTTACATGTGCTGGGATGGGAAGACAGGTCTGCTACCAAAAAAATAACACTATCAACATGGTGAACACAGGAAAAGCAGAGAACCATGTGAATGAAAAACATACATATTCCCCACTGGTTAACCCCAAGAAACTCTAGCAAGTTACCCAGTATGTTCAGCTTTGAAACCACTCAGGGAAGGGGGGAAATTTCTGTTCTGTTAGGCTCAACTACCAGAATGACTCAGGCTATTGGTAACACCAGCTCTACTGCAGTAAGTGCTTGCAGGCCTAAGACTCTAAGCCCAAAACACGCAGTTAAATCACCAGAAATGCATAGCTAGCTGAGCAAAAGCCAAAGGATTTGTTTAAAGAAAGCTCCCTGCAAAAACAAGTGTACCTTTTGACTGCTTGTATATCCAGCTCTTCTTGCCTGTTTCCTATTTTTAAAGCAGTCATTTTGCAGAGAAGCTCTGGAAGATTATCTAAGGGGATTGAATGGAGGATTGGTGTTCAGTCACATAAATTCAGAAGAGCTTAACAGAGAGAGAAAATATTCTTTCACCTTTAAATTCAAACTACCTCAAGAGTAAACCTGTCATCCCATAGTTAATCCTACTCGTTTAGGATTCTCAGCAAAAGACAGAGATCAAGGAAAAAGAGAAGCTACCCACAGGTAATTCTTCTGCATAATCACAGCGAGTAGGAATTAACTTCTTGTAATTATTGCTGTCTTCTTCATGCAATCGAGAAAGAGAGTTATTCCTGCTCATTTTACACGATACTGAATTTGTTACTAAAAGGGAACCAGGACTTTTTCCATAAGGATACAAAAACAGCTCAGAGCAGGCAAGCACAAAGTCAACGGTGTCCAGAGGGTGTGCAGAGCTAACAAAAGTAAATGGTCCAATAGCATTCAGAAGGCAGAGTTCTTTTGGATGAGGGCAGCACCATTTTGGGTCACTTGCTCTAAGAATCATAAATTTGGGGCATGGAATTAGTTATGTTTTTCTTACTACCTGCATGCCAACTGTGCTTACTAGCAGTGATGATTTACAACACCACCACCAAGCCCCTTCGTAAGCCCCCCTCTGAGCAGACCCCTGCAGTACTGAGAGCACAGATCCACCTCTGCACCAGCCCTTGCTACTGTGGCATATGCTGGCTCAGCAGTGCTACCTCAGTCTGAACTGGTAATAGACTCACATAAAACCCTTAACCCTTAATGAAGTGAAATAATGCGATTTGCTGAAAATGCTGGGCCCTCTTTTTATCATTATTATTTGAAAAGAAGTAACAGATGTAGGTCAGCTTATGAATGTAGCAGATGAACAAGCAGTTCACTGCCTTGCGCTGGTCAGAGCTCAAATGCTCTGCTGGGACTTTTCTACCTGCAAGTTTGCAACATGCAACATCTTACTCATTTAAGACTATGGTTTCCACTTCAGTGCACTCATGATAGAGGGCTTGTCATTATATAAATGTATGGGCCAACCAGGCATAAAAAAACCCCACAGACATTGTCTTAGGTGTTTTAAAACAGGAAAGCCTTAGTTATCACTAAAAAGAACTATTTAAATGAATCATATCTTGTTAGCAATTTCTTGCTGTGGTGATATCCTCCTGTGACTAAGGCCATAGTTCCAGAAGTACAATGAAGTTCAAGGACAGATCCTGAATGAAGAAATGGAATTTTCCTGCATCAGCTTTTGAAGACACTATGAAACTTTCTCATTTGACTGAAACCTGATAAGGATCTGCCCCCTCAGTACTTCACCCAAAAGACATCTCAGCAAATTCTAAGGCAAATTTAATCCTAATATGGTACTAAAAGTGATTTGTTTGCTGATACCTCCCAAAGACATGTGACTGATTTTAATTTACAATAAATCTCAGAATCCCCAGGAATCTGCTGCTTTCTCATTTTTCAGTCCAAGAAATTATTCACATTAAAAACTACTGTTGAAACTGAAGTTGTGAACTTTTGTGAGAAGAAAGGAAACAGAAGAATGCTTTTCATCAGCTCAATACATTGAACAAATGTTTTTATCTGGGCCTCAGATGCAAAGTCCTTCATAATTGGGCACCAAATTCCTTTGGCATCGATCTCAATAGATCCTGATTAAAAATCAGAAGTCCATCTCCTACAAAATCATTAAAGTACATGTTTATGGATGAACACATGACCAGTTCCACTGACGGCAAAGACTTGTCCACCTCAAGTCAAGAACATAGGATTTGTTAGATTGGATTCTGATGCATATACCATTATCAGGAACAATTTATGAAGAAAGAGGTCTAGATGGAACTGATGAATAATACCAAGTGACCTTCTGCATGTTCCTGTCTCACCTACACCTTCCCTCAGTCTGTGCCTACATCACCTCACCTTAAGCTGAGAAAACACATAAGACTGCCAAATACAAATTTCAAGACAAGCTACTGTAAAAGCATTCTAAAAATTGTCCTCTCTTATATACCAGACATATCAAAATCCCACTTCATGCTCACAGACCTATATGTTCTTCAGATGTCCTGTACCCTTACTTACACTTCACAATCTTGCACCCCAGCATTCAAGAGCATGGGCATAAGACAATGCACAGTCACCTATTCATGAATACATCGTGTGTCAGGTTTTTTTCTTTTTCTTCTCTCTATTTGTGAGGGATTGGGCAGGTCTCCTAAATAGACAGATATTTGTAACAATGCCCTGAAGGTTAAATAATGACAGTGAGGGGGAGAAAAGTCAGGTCAACCCACATAGTTGTATATGGCCTTAGTGACCAGTATGGAGCTGATCACCACAGCTAATGATTAGACAGAGAAAAAAATTCCCTGAGTGCTACGTAAGTAAATAGAAAATGCTAACCTTAGCATATTCAAAGGAGCATTTTAGCATGCAGTCATTAAGTGATCTCTTGGTTATTTATTTCTTCTGCTTGTTATTAGCTGTGTGAAGAATATTATTCTAATTATGTCAGCCCAATCAGCAGTATTGCATGTCCAGGCTCATTTCCATTAGTTTGAGCTTTGTCTTTCACACTGTGATACTAATTCAATGAGACATCAAACATTTAAATCGACCCAGGATGCCGAGGTCAGGCAGTTTTGCCCTTCCACTCTATTAGCACTCAAGTGTAATTGTGTTTGTCACTCCCCGCATGACTAATAGTATCAGGGTGACTATCAGAGCACAAATGAGCAATGCACTAATATATTATTTTGTTCTATAATATCAATATGTGTTTATTCAGTGGTTGTGTTAGCCAAGTTGAAATGCTGGCTTTAATATAGTAACCATAAACTGTTCGCTTAAACAGGGGCACTCACTCATACAATTACTTTACAGCAATAGAATTTTTACTTCGCAGCAATAGAATTTTGCTTAAGTGAGAAAAATGAAAAAAACTCACTTTAAAAATAACCTTTCAGAGACAGAGCTTCACAAACTCAATTTCGCCTAAAAGCATCAGTAAAACTATGCGTAGTTCATACGCAGAGCATACATAACAATTTGCAGTGTATAAATAAAAATGTATTATGAGCTGTACATAATCAGAGTGCATAAACCACTGAAGCGATTTGAAAGGAGTTTGCATCTTTAAGAACAATTGCTAAAAAACTTTACAGCACCCACCCTCAAGATGGAATATCTAGGTATCCAAAGACAGGGAAACCAAGGGATTTCCCTAACATCACTGCAATTGTGCAATCCACTATGGAATTTCAGCATGTGGCTGAAGGTGCAGGTGATGCTGTTCTTGTGCTTAAAGTTACACATCTGCCTTAATAAACTGAAAGGAAGAAACTATTGATTACCTCAAAACTTACATAAATAAGGAAAAAAAGAGGGAAAATAATCCAAAACAACATAAAAAAATTTACTTATTATTTCAGTACATATGATAATTATTGAATCTGGTAATTAGAGAAAATTAAAATTTGCTCTTCTTGAAGCAATAAAACCTCTGAGTACTTAAATGCTGCATCAGTTCTTTAATGGATGGTTTCAGAACAATTACAACTATCAGTGTTGTTACGCATTTCCTTTTCTTTTTTATGGTTCAAAACAAAATTTAGTCCTTACACTTCTATGGCAGAACTTGCACCAGCATCATGGGAGGCCATCTTTGACCAATAGCATTTGTACTTTTGAATTTACTTTCCTCAGCATTAGAAAATAAACACAATACATTTTTATGCCAATACCAAAAATGCCAACAGTCAAAAGTATTACTTCACACCAGCATAAAAAAACCCCCAACACTCAAGGTTTGAGGGGGAGAGGAGAATTTTTCTTTTTTTAAATTGAACAAATACAACTTGCTTCTCCATAGTATACAGGAGTTTTCATCATCCTTAATGCACTACATAAACTTCATGGGAAATAATTCAGACTTCCATATTCTTGAATCACATTTGTTAAATCACCTCCAAACCAAAAAAACACAGTACATACACAGTTTGCAAACTCTGGCAGCCATGTGTCAAAATTTGGGATGTTTTACTGACTGTCATTGTGTATGTGTAGGGTTTCAATGTAAGACTTGAACACAAGCTAAAGCTTACCCTGATGTCTTAAAGTTCCACTGACTCCAAGAAAGCATGAGGTGGTTTTGGTGACACAAAACGAAAAACTTGTTCTTTTGATTGATTAGAAATAGCATTCTAAAAGCTCCCAGATTTGAAGACAGATTCTGAATAATAAGAGAGATTAATAATCACATCAACAATGTCTGCCTCTTCCAAGCAAGTACGGTTGCCTGCTTCACACAGACAGGTTTAAGTTCAGATCAAGTTCTTCACATGAAAATGCATTCCAGACCATGTCAGGAACTACCTTGTGGAAATGCTTGTCCTATTATGTTAACTAAAGTAACTTCTGAAATTCAGATTGTACTAAACTCCCTAGTAAGATGCACTTCAGCATGACAAGTTAGAACACAGCAAACAAACAAACCTACCTGACCCAATGCTTTTTCTGCCCAGTTGGTTTTGTACTTCTTTTCTCCATGAGAAGAAGAAGAAAAAAACCCCAACAAACCATACCACAAGATTTTCTGACTGGGGACCAGAGTACAAATGTTTAGAAATGGCTTCAAGCTACAGGAATGGTACCTCAGCTGAACTTCTAGACGTTTGCACACCAGTAAGCAATATCAATCTGTAGTCTTTTTACATTCTAAGCTTGTGATGAATCTGCAGCAACTATATTTGGCATCGTTCCCAGTCTAATTTATGTATCTTCTCCATATCATAAACTTCCTAAAATAATGCTTCCCTGTGCAAAGATATTGGGAAGAAGATAAATTTTCAGCCTTAGCAGGCTGTTTTAATTCATTGAACTTCTGTGTGTTAACTGAAAATAATGGTCCTTATAAATGCAGACAGGTACATTTTAACTTTTTTTTATTGACCTTTTGCTATCTGAACATATTCTCAAGACAGTAAACACAACTTCCTACCACATCACGTTTTTGTTTGTTTCTATCACCAAAGGAACTGGAAAGTATGCCTGTTAAACTCCCTACTTTGTGCATCACCACCCCCATTCATTTTGTCTCTGCCAAAATATTTATTTTTATCTAATCATCATGAGTTGCTCAAATGAAAAAAACCCAAACCAAACCAAACCAAACCAGAAAAGCCCACCACCTCTTCTGGGATACATAACAGATGGGAAAATCACTTTCTAGCTTCTGTAAGAGTAGAGGCCCAAAAGTACTGTCCACCCTGACACTGATTTGCAATACAGTCTTGGACAAATTACTGAAAAGTATCTTTGGATCTCACTGCTTCCTGTGTGCATGAAGACATGCTACAAGTCACCAAGTGAAACTCAAGAGATTTATCTGCCTAATTCTTATTACTCTACCATATAGATGCAGAAAATGTTTGTGTTCCCTTCTATGTTCTTCCCAATTATAGTATTATGTATTTCTAATGAGTAAAATTAGCTTTATTTGCTTTGAGTTTGACTTCAAAGATTTTGTCTTTGTTTGTGACAAGCAACTGCATGCTCTTCTATCAAAATATTTATTTTGATAAAAAAACAAGGAAAGTGTGGGTGGCAGGAAAAAAACCACATTTTTCTACCCAACTCTAATTATGTATGTATAAGCACACACATATGTAAAGAGTCAATGTACTGTTTTGCATACTTTGGTTTTGCCTACCCATTCATGGTAATTAAACCCATGTGTATTATATTTATTCCCATGAGTTCAACCCTCCCTTTTGACAAATAAAATTATTAAACACATACTTCACTTCTAACAAGACTCTATGCAATGCTCCAGTACTGCCATTTAGTTGCAAGAGCTCTTCTCTTTATTATAAACACATTGCTTACTCTAAAACCAACCAAATATCCATCTCTCTCTTTTTTTTTTTTTTTTTTTCCTTTCTCCCTTTCACTCATGCTCTGGTAAGTAGCAGCTCTAAACAGACAGCATTCTGCTTCCTGCAGGGAAAGCATTACTCTTCATTCACCAGTGTAACTTGTATGTGGCAGCAGATGGACAGCTGATTGCCATGAGGTTATACTGTCATTTCGAGGGCTATGCAGGCATCCCAAACTATACCCAGGGAATGCTGAGAGGTAATTACCACACAAGTAATAAAACCGTAGCACAAAATAAACTATTGCCATTGGAAAGGCCTTGCCCTACTAGAGAAGGCATCTTTGTAGCTTCTACTCCAGCAGCACAGGCAGTCTCAGAGGTTCCAGCCTAAGAAGTACAAATGAAAGTTAATTGCAGCACTTCCTGCTCATACCCCAGTGTGTTTCTATTGATTTCAGTTCAAGTTTCCATAAGATTGGTTACTAATTACCTTTCTGACCAAGATGGTGATTAGCACAAGCAGCCAGCTGACAGATTAGCTAGAGTACTTGGATTCCAAGTCTGTGGTGCTTTGGTAAATAAACATATCCTGCAAGTAAGTTGTACAAGTATTCCATGTTTGGAAACAAAGGCTTTTCAAGAAAACTAGCACTTTAGCCACAGACTGAAGAGTCTCAATAGCAAATTAAATACCACTTCCAACTGAAACAACACAAACCACTGGGATCAAGCTCATGGGCTGGTGCATGACCTAACAATACAGATACTGTGAGCAATGAGTACACATGTAAGGAGGAGTTCTGTGGTACAACTCTTATGTCCATCAAACTAAACCAGGAAATCTTCGCTGCCATCACAGATAATCAAAACTAACATTTAAACATAAAGCCTGAAGTTCCTTTGAAAAATATGAACACTACAGCAGTTAAAACAAAGTAACAACAATCTGTATATTCTTCCTTTTGATTTCTAAAACAGACCACTTGTGTGTTCGTATACTTTAAACACTGTAAATTGGTGGACTATTTTGCTAGCAAAAGAATGAAAACATAGCTTTAGGCATTCATCCTGTAAGGCCTTTCCTTCCAAGAATAGAACAAATGAGAGGTGAGGTGGGGCTGGGTAGAACAGACAATTTAAGCACTCCCTACTTCTATTGGGAAGTAAAGCATCCTTTTTTATTTTACTTCACACAGGGTCAAGGCCTGCAGATCCTTTATAACTTATTCATGACAAGTAAACAATTGGCTGTTCAGGTGACCAAACTGTTCACAATGGTAAACCAGCAGTACTACACTTGCAGTTGTCCAAGCACAACTGGTGAGTCTGCAACCCATAAGTATTCCATAGTGGGGTTGGGAGAGATACTTATTACACATTGCCTACTCCCAGATTCCACTGACTTTTGAGGACATCTTTCAGATTTAGGGACAATTACTGTTTGTTTGAAAGATAAATACAGGTATGTGTTAGAGGAAAGCCAACACAAAGCAGGCAAATCATGGGTGTTTTTAAAGCAGTAATACAGGCACTTTAAAGTCAGTCTCAGATAATTTCCCGATTAAAGTTTGCTGAAAATCTCCATGTTTCAAATCCTTTCCTGATAGTTTTCTGGTTAGTTTCTATTGCAGATTAGAATGTATTAATATAAAACACCACTTGCTACAGCTTTGAAACTCAATAACCTTATACACATCTCTAAGATAGGATATATTTACCTCCTTGACATGAAACGCATAGGTGTGACACTTCAAAAAGGATTTGCCTTTATTTACCAGGCAAAATTACAGACACATCACATTTGCAGTAGTGGCCCTGATTCCACTTTATGTGAGATATGTTGTCTCTTTGTTTGCTGCTGACAAGCGTAAAGACCCACTTTCACTGCAGATAATAATGGTTAATTTATCACACAGATCAGTGGCTGACCTCTGTGCGTCCCTGGCCCTCCATCACCTTCACACCTGCTCAAGCTAATTGTTAGAGCCAAGTGTAAATGAAAATCAGCTGGGCTAATAATGAATGGAGGCCATTACTCGCAACAGCACGTTGCTTTACAAAGGTTTATCAAGCTATGATATAACTAGTCCCTTAGTCACAGCTCCCTGTTTTATAAATGAGGATATGGAAAACTCTTCAAGCCAGGAAAGAAAACCAGACAGTAAAGCAAAACACCTACATTTGGCACTGGTTTTATAGATCCTTAGCACAGAAAATAATATACTGACATGAGAAAATACAAGCCAGCAACCTCAGTTCATAAAGCAACAGTAGTATTCTTAAAATTCTGGAGCTGAAGAAAGAATTTCCCCTTTATCCACTTAGTATGAAAATAGTCTCTTAAGATTCAAGGGTGCAAGCATACTAATTAATGAATAGGCAAACACAGGTGAAAATCCAACACATACATAAGTGCCTCATAAACCATGAAAGACTTTGCTCGTAAAGAGCACAAGACAGCCTAGCACTTCAAAACCTAAAATTTCAAGGAACATTAGCTTGCATGTACTCTTACTCCAAACAGCTCAAAATAAAACCTAAAACTCAAAATAACTTGCTATTATTTAGCAAATCCAAGTTCCTACATTTACATCCATTTATCCGCAAAAAAGGGAAGAAATGACAGAAGTATCTAACCACCTGCTCTCACATAAATAAAAAATAATTGTAAAATTCAGGGGGATGTTACTTAGAACTTCAAAACTGAAAAAATGGGATATAAATAATTATTTAAGAGTTAGTAAAGAAATAAACAGCCTCATAAATATAAAAAACAAAAAAAACCCAAAACACATGACAACATCAACCAAATAAAATTCCACTTCCAATTTCTCATCCATGTCCAGATTATTTTTCAAGTAAAAACCCAGTAAATTAAGTGAACATTGTGTAAAAGGGTTTAAACTCATCTAAACCAGGTCCTGCTACCTTCAGTGATAAACTGGAAGAAAAGCAAATACCTGTCTTTTTGTAAGACTATCATTACTCCTTTGTACACAATACTATTGTTTTGATTTTTACCCACTTAAAGGGAAAAAGAATATATATGAAAAGTGCCCATAATCTGCCAAAATAATTGCATTTACCTTATGTAGTATTTATAGTAAAAGGAAAGACATAATATTTTTTTCCCATAGAGAATCATAAAAGTGGAGCTACTGATCAATTTTAAAGCACTTTTCTGTAAGAAGTTAATAAAGAGAATGAAAACATGCATAATACTTTCTGCCATCTACCCTGCATTAAGAACGTACTAGATACCTTCAGATTGGTAAAATAAAGAGCTTTCTTGCATGAATCTGGAGGTTAGAATCCAACATCAGTAAAAAACCCCAAACCCCCCAAAAACAAACAAAAAACCCAGCCAACCAAAAAAACCCTAAAAATCTGCAGTCACTGAAGATCCGATTGCTTGTGGCAAGGCAAAGGCTAAAGAAAAATGGAAATGAAAATTTCAAAGTGTGACATTTGGATGTTGGACAGTATTTCAAAAACCACCAAGGTCAGAAATACCTTCTGGGAGAAGCCTGTCTGTATTATAGAGGTTCACACAGCTATGCAGATTCTTCAGATTTATTTAGCAAATTTGCTCAACTTAAAGTTTTTCTCCTTATGTTTTCTCCTGTTTTTACAGTCTCATCAAAACAAAGCCAGCATAGAATTGTGTAGTGTGAGTGTGACTCTATAATGCATTGCAAAGTCAGGATAAAAGAGAAAATTAATCCAGTCTAACTTGAAGACAGGCATGGCACACACACTTTCAATAGGTCATGGGATCTCATCGCACTTAACATCATCTCAGTGACACATAAAAGAAAAGCCCAAACTGATGTTCCTTTATTAGAAAATACTTTTCAACATGTGCCAAGAGTCTTGAAAGAGAAAATGTAATTCATCTTGTACCCCTCACGGTCAGACCTGTTCAATGAAACAACCAGCACTGTACAGAACACTAACTAGTGCTATTTATTCCAGTGCTTGGGGTTCAAAACCTTTTTTGGTTGGAAGGTATGGGGTGACATGCTTTAACAGAGCTGCAACTACTTAGCCTAGAATATGTGTATGTGTGCTTATGAATAAGAAGTGAGCTATCATCAGTCATTTCCAAGAGTCAAAGACAAACAAAATCTAAGCATGAGGAACTGCTTCTGGTTTCCAGTGAAGGTTCCATGCTATTTCTTTTGCAGATTTGCAGAGCTGCATTAATTGTTCCCCATGTCTCAGAAAGAGGCACCTGTTATAGCAAGTGATAAGATTGCTATTCTTGGCTACTCTAAGTATTCTCCAGCAATTGTTCCCTTCCAGTCTACTTAGATAACCCGTTCCTTTCCCAGATGCTCTCACTGCAATATCTGACATACATGTTCTATGATTTAAAGTCAATGTTATTTTTTCAGTTTTAGCTGCCAACTGAAAACAAAAATGTTATAAAAATGTTGAAGGACAAAAAAAATCTGCAGAAAGATGTCAAGACACTTCATACCAAGCAAGCAGAGCATAATGTGCCACCATCCCTGTGACCAGGCCTAAGGATTTTCCTCATATGTATCAAGTGCTGATTCAGGATGCAAACTGAAGTCACTTGCGTGCAAGTGAAGGGCACACAAGTTTCTTTCCAATATTCAGCTTCCTAGACATTTTTCAGAATAAAACCAGACACTCATAAAAAGGACTTAAGCCTTC
Organism: Florisuga fusca; assembly: GCA_038090715.1. NCBI lineage: Eukaryota > Metazoa > Chordata > Aves > Apodiformes > Trochilidae > Florisuga > Florisuga fusca. The sequence goes on from JAAWXA010000040.1 coordinate 2,721,904, forward strand.
TCATGACAGAGCTGATTCATTACCTTATGAGTCTATTGAGAGGTAAATCCATAGACTCCCACAAGCCTATAAAACTCATGCTGCAAAACATGAATTTCAGTCCATCACTGTTTTCTCTGTATTTGTCATACTGATTAACTGATGGCACATTTGGCTAGAAGTACTTTCTTTCCATTCCCACCCACCCCTAAAGATACATATATTTCATCATGGAAGAATATTCTGACCAAAGAAGTACTTGAGGCACTCTCAGAATCTGTTATCTCCTCTCACCTCCTCTCCAGCTCAGTTAAAAAACCCAACCGTCTCTTCCCAGCATTCCTTGTTTCCTCTGTTCATGCTCTGGCAGCCATGCTAAGCATGGAGGAAAATTCTCAGTTCATCTGTGGAAGTAATTTTTCAGACTTTTTCCTGAAGACACCAAGGCCAGATGAGGATCTGTAAGTAGAGCAGAAAAACTCTTCCACACAAGTAACCAGGACACTTCAAATACTACAGCAACACACCAGCTATCTGTGATTTCAGAGAAGAAAATATATGTGCCAGAATAAAGGACTCTGACAAAGCAATTACTATGCTCATACTAGCAAACATTTTGTATTCTATTCCAAAAGCAAGATCATTCTGAATATATGATCTGCTTTTACAACCAATAAAACTTTAAATATTTTATGAACAAAAAATTTCTGCTACATGACCCACAAAGCTGTGCTAACCCTTTGGAGAACCAGTCATCCCACCAAACAGACTTTTCCCTCTCAGTAATATTTAATATGGTAGAAAAGTTGATTGTGATAGCAAAAATACACTTTAGTTTCCCAAAAGAGGAAAAACACTCAAAAAGTCCAAGCCTGAGCAATGCCTTTCCTACACAATTAAATGAGAAAGAGAATACAGCTTAGAGCAAGGTTATATAGTGTTGAATATTTCCATATTAGCCAAAAAAAAAAATGTATACCTGTGAAACAAAACAATCATTTAGATGATGATGTCTCTCAAGAAGGTGTACAATTCATTAATAGTAAACCCAGTAAAAGTCAGTAAATTCAACATTTAAGAAATTTTACAAGCACCAACACTAACCAGTGTTCCCAGCCTTCACAATCTGTACAATGAACTCAGCCTCCAACAGACAGAATAATTATGCTAATAGAAGAAAAACTTTCCAAAAAAAAGACAGCCAAATCCAAGAGACCTGTCAGTGCCAGTGTCATCAGTGGAGTGATAACTAGTAAAGAGCAGATATCAAAGGCTTCCTTTTTCTTCCACTCCGTGCTCTGTTCTGTTTGAGCCCATGGTGGTCACAGCTCCTTTAACAATATTTATAATGAAGGAACAACGTTGGAGATGTCAACCCTGATTATTCATAAAGGCTCCTCCTGCCCAGCTCTTCCCTTAGGCTAACTGTAAAAGTACCTGATTCCCAATTCTCAAACACAAAAGCTCATAGAGCTTGAAAGCTGAGCTGACTAATAAAGTTTGCATATCCCTAAGAACAAGAGCACACAATGAAGAAGAAAAGGAATGGCAAGATTAAACAAAAACAGTAAGCTTGGATGGGAAATAATAAAAATTTAAAAAGGCAAGAACTTAGATCCCCCCATACTCCTGTTCATTTACATTTCAGCATGTCCTAAGAAGCAACTGTTTTATCTCCTGACTGCTGCATCAAGGTATTATACACACTACAAAACTTGAATCATATTTTGGAGCTAGAATGATGAGAGGTTTTGAGCAGTATTACTTCTAGGTCATTGAACTTCAGCTCAGGAGGAATCTAGAACAAGGGATAAGACTGACCTAGCAAACTATTCTAGCTTACTGTTCCACTTTGGGGCCTTTACTGGTATTTAAAGGACATTGAAATGTGGGAAATGCCTTCAAAGAAATGGGAAACCAGGCTTACAATAGGACCATGAGCTAGATCCTGCCCACTGCAGAGCTTTGATGCATCTCAGAGCGCTTGACAAAAAAATAGTGGCTTGGGGCTAGACCATCATAGGTTTTTCTTAATCACCCAGGGGACTAAAAGAAAACAAGGCCTTATTTGTCCCTCTGTTGTGCTTTGCTTACATCGTTACTGGCTGCTGGAAAGGGTAGAGGTCACCTACCCAGGAGAAGCAAGTGGACAGGAAGGAAAAAGAGAGCGGGGAGTCCATGCTAGTCCAAGCTGCCAGCTAATGAAGAAAGGTAACCCTGGTCCTTTCTGCAGGGTGCTACGAGCCTTGTCTTGCATTTTGAGAGGCCTATCTACTGAAAAGAGATACAGCAATCTTATAAGCTACCACCTCCTGAGAAGAATCATGAAGCTGTTTGACTGCACACACCAAGCTGCTTAAGGCAGAAAGCAATAATAACAAACGCTCTACCTCAGAAAAGCTACAGGGGCATTTTGAGGCAGGAATAACAAATTGCAGAACCATCCAACACTGAATTTGAGCAAAGTGCTGGGATTAAACTTCTCAAATTAGAGGAGCAGATGTGGGATACTCTCTCCAAAGTTGTTTTGCTTCTATTTTCTTCCATGACAGAATGGTTTTAGGGTTCAGAAATCACAAGCTGCCAACATGCATACATGAGAACTACTGGCAGACTCACCTCAGTATCAGAGCCTCAAGTCATCAACATTTAAGGAATGTCCCTTGAAATTGATTCTGGTGGACTACACTTGTCCAATCTCTGTATTACAACTGCTATGGGAACCGTACCAATAAATTATGAAAAAGGAACAACTTTTACTTTATTCCATATTTAATAAAATAATAATATTTAATTAATAAATTTAATTAATAAAATCTAATAAATAATAAGTCACCCCACTTCCAAAGACTGGAACAGCCACAGATGCTAGGAAAAAGTAGTTTTCTACCAGCAGGATAACACTGCTAAGAGACCTTTCAAACTGCATTTAAGTTGTGAACAAAATGGAAAGCAGATGGATAAATACTGTAACAATATTACATCATTATGTTATACATGTATAACAATATTATGTCATTATGTTACAATATATCTAACATTGTTAAACAACTGCTACTCTACTAGCATTTTTTTTTTTAAATTTGCACCGTGCAGAAGACAACACTTTAAAGAGCAGTGACACAGAACTAGCTTATCTAGTTCAGCATACAAGGGAATAAAAATCTTACACAGAAGGGAATAGGGACACAACTGATCCATGTATTTCCTTCAGAGCATTAAAGACCAGCTCTGTCCCCCAGAAAAGCCAGGCTATACTTACAGGCAATCTAGAGTAATTTATCTCTGTACAGACATGTCACCCTAGTGCATGTGGCAGAATAGACAAGTTACCACTGACCAGTTTACACATTGCTGAGAAAAGCATCTGAGTTTTATAAATCAATAAAACAGACAACAGTGGCAAAGTAAGCTGAGCTAAAATCTGTAGCAACTGTATAGGCACTCTACTTCTAGACAGAGTGAAAAACAAACAACAAAACATTTTTTCATTAATAAATTATACTACTTCTCATTATAAGTTATAGTTCATTAAGAAATTATACCAGAACAACTTCTGCAGAGTGGAACAGTCTTTCTGGAAAGACAGGAATAAGTAGTTCTTAACAGCAGCAACTAAGGACTTGCTTTCTTAGTGCAACTGCAGACATTTTCCTCTTTGGGAAAGATCCCTTTACACTATGAAAATAGGCAAGGGCCTTCTCTTTGGATTTGCCACACCCATGTACCCTTGGATGTGTTTTGTTGGAAGCTGAAAGATACGTAAAATTTCAGGCTACCTCACTCTAGACTAAGTTTTCTGTTACCTTTATAACTCAGGTTATCCTGCTTCAGATTACAGGAAAGTCATCGTATTGGCTCTGGAGCTCAGCAGTTTTGCCTTTACACCCGCATTGTGCTGCTCTGGTTTAGTCTAAATCCCCCAGGAAGAAGGATGCTATTATGGGTGGTTTATCAACAGAAGACAGAATCTCTGTTAGGGATAGGTAAGCCAGCATTTTGGGAAAGTCAAACAGAACCTCCCTTTGAAATCTGGTTCACTTAATTGTTTGCAAATGTCAGAGACAAAATAGCTTTACCTGCAATATATTTGAAAGATTTGTGACTTTGTAAAGCTAAAGATACTTAATTTCAGACTTTCAAATTCTCCCTGTTGACTCCCTACATATAGTAGAAAAAAAATCCTAGCATTTAATTTCCAATGAGACACTTTCTATCACAGCCAAGCTAACACCATCTAAACCACATGACTGCAGGAACAACTTAAGCATGGAAAAGTCCATAGAGCTTAGAAACCGCTGAAGCATCTCAAGTAGACATCTTGCAAATGAAAATATTTCTGTTCAAGGATCAAAGTGATCCACTTCCTGCAGGAGTTATGGACCTTCATCTGGCTAGCTAAACAGCTGTGCCATTACTCTGTGACTTGCATGTATTTACAGTGTCTCTGTCCTTCAGACAAGTTACCTCTGCTCATTTTTATTCATATATCTTTGTCATCTTGAAATGTAACAGGACCCATTCATCTCAACTGCCACCCCAACGACCTCAGTGTAATTCTACCAGGAATGTGTTTAGCCCAGTATTCATGATACACATCTCCAATCTCTAGTGAAAGGGCAGTGCATGGAGTGATGAGGAACAACATCTGACTCACCTCACTAGCCATGAGGGCATGGCCTTTTTACTAATTAGAATGATTTCAAAAATAATTGGCCTTCTTGACTATGTCACAGTACATCGGATGAAGTTGAAGGCAAAGAAAGAAGCACAGTAAACTCATTACTGCTTACTCATTCACTGCCAAATTGTTAAAAGAGGTCATTTAAAAGGTCAGGAATGATACTACACTACATGAGAGCTTAAATCTGAACATATAAGATGAGGTGGCAACCTAATTATGAAACCAGTATTAATATAGAAATGGTACAGCACAAGAAGACAAACACAACACATTCACAGAGGAGCAATTAACCAAAAGAATCACACCTTTCAAGCCATTGTAGCATGTTGCACACCAACTTTACAGTGTACCTCACTAGTACACTAGCCATTCACCACACTGCTATCCTCACCTGTTCACTGTTTTGAGTCTCTGAAGTCCAGATAGAGAAAAGAGCACCAAAAAACACACAACTCTTTTCACCCTCTGAGGCAATCCACGACAGTACAGTATGAACTGGCAGCCAGGTCTTCAGGCTCCCCCCATAGCTCCCAACAGCCCTCCACCAAATCTCAGTCACAGGCTTTTGGTTTACAAATGAGCTTTCTAGGACACTTGTGGTAGATGTAGGCACCTTATCCTTGCCCAAGTATTTAACCATAAGAAATAATGAATCTTTAGAAAAAATAATTACCTAGAAGTCACCCTTTACTGTATCTCTTTTTTCCCTAGGAGGACCTAAATGACCAAGTTCCATCCATAAAACAAACCTATAAACCCCTTGCCCTCTTACAACTTTTCACAGCTCTTGTCAGAGAGGTCTTTAATAAGGCACTACCCAGTGAAAACAGAAACTGCTTTTGTTAAATAGGAGTCAGCTGCTTTTCCAGGTGGTTTGTATTTGAATAGATAGCCACTCCTGTTTAATGGGTTTTTAGGGTTAGATTCACATCCATCTGCAGCTGCTTGACCTCCACTCTACCTAAAGCCTGAAGACAGAAAGGATAATGTCTATATGCTCAAAAAGAGCTTGCAGCTCACTAAAGGCACACATGGGAAGTTCATGCACCCTAGGAGATCTGTATGGGACTTTCAGTCTTTTGTCTCAGGGACATTGTAGAGCTTGTGAATCAAACTCATCTGGAGCTCCTAGCTTTAATTACAATGTTTGACAACACATCTAGGATGACAACAAATTTGAATTAACACTATCACAATGACTTTGTGTTGAAATATTTCCAAATTGAGTCTTGCTCAATCTCTCTCATAGGTACTCAGCCTTCCCTGTAAAAGCACCATGCCTTAAAGCAACAAGGGGTAGGAAAAGATAGAAGAATCACATAGGCAAATTCCCCCATGCCACCACAAAACCACTTAACTTTTTTCCTTGTGAGCTTCTTGTCCCAGCTCTCAGGAGAAGAGTGTCCATTAATCATCAGATTAGAATTCCCCGTTCTGCCAAGACCGCAGCACTGTTTTGCATCTGACTACCTAGAACATTTAATCAAATCTCAGTAACCAAGGACAGATCAGGAAACTCATAGCAAGCTTCAGTGGGGAAATGAAGCATTTGATTTCCTGGCAAGACACTGCTGGTAAGCTTAGCTTTACAGAATCTGCAGCAAAACATGTAGACATATCTGAGAGCAAGAGCCAGCTCTCCATTTCCTAAACCACACATTCAATTTACATTTAATAAGACAGTAATTGCACATCATGTACTCGCTGATTACCTAAAATACAATTAATAAAAAATACAAGCTATGTAATGCAGCCATATGAGATCCTCACATATCTTACCAAGCTGTTAAATAGCAATAAATGTTTATCTAAAAAATTAGCATTCAGCTAACATAAAATACACATCCTAATAATTCCATGTGAAGTAGATGCTGACGACTATTAAAGCTCCTGTTCACTTGTCTCATTTTTTCTAAGCCATGCTCTTCTCCTTAGGTCTGAAGTCACAGCATCAGACCTTTGAAAAGCAATCTCAGTCTTGAAAAGATTTAATAAATTTTCAAGAAGAAATCTCTAGTCTTTCAAGAAATCATTCTTAGACCTTCACTTTCTTGGTGATAGCACGTCACCCTTCACAGCTCTTTTGCTCCTGACTTTCAGGCACAGGCTTTTCCTACCATACTCCATCTTTCAGAGTAAACATGTTGTGTACATGCTCTTGTTGCTGCCCTCGGGATTGCTTGATTCTATTATTTAATATAGGGATACCCTGAAACTCTTAGAAGAAGGCAGCAAGTGGAAAAGTGCCTGTGGAATTGATATTAGCTGAGTTGAGGCTTTCAAAATGGTAATTCTGCATGGAAATGGAATTCACACATTATGTCCTTATTTGTGTATAAGAAACATACATGTCTCTGCTGAACAGGTACACACCAATGAAATAAGGAGAAAGGGAGGGGATATTCAATGAAGTAAAGGAAGTAGCAGCCTTTCAGGATAAATTTCACAGAAATAAAAATTACATTCCAGCTGCATCTGTCTTGGATCAAAGACAATAGAATTCTGACAGAGTTGGCAGGAGTCTGGTGAAAGACACAAAAACAAGAACCAAAAGGGAGTGACTGTGAACATGGAATGGATGGACCCTGGTGACAAGGTCTCTACACAAATAGGAAATACCGAGCTAGCACACATAAAACCTAAAAACTTTGCTCTGAACATTTTCTTTGAGCCCAGAGAATTGTGTTTTAGATACAAAAGAGCCACTGGAATGAAATGAGGTACGTTCTGTCCAGTGGGCACTCCCTAGATTCACATCTGAAGCACCTATGTAGGGCAGCATAATGAAACTATTTCTGCTGCTCACAATTCATCAATTTTCTGGGTAAGTCCAAAACTCCTACAGACTCACTGGCCTCCTGCTGCAGCAATTAATTCACTTTTCCCACTAAGCTATTAATTAATTTTAAAAAGCCTTTGTTGTTTAGCAATGCATATACATCATTAACATCAGAGTATTATTTTATTGCTTTATTGTTTATTAATACACGAAGTCAGAGAAGGAAAGAGGAGACAGTGAAGGTTAGAAAGCAGGGAAACAGAGATGGGTCTGGAACATAGGCATACTCAGTCATGGAAATTCTGTTTGAAGCTTCACTGTCTGTTTTATTATGGATTCCATAGGCAGCTTCTAATTTAGTGCCACTGTTAACACTCCTGCTACATCAAAAATTCCCTCTGCTGAACTTTTGTAGAGGTTTTTGTGTTAGACAAGCGATAGTTCTTTCCCATTTCACAGTTCCCTAATTATGGTATTGCAGTTCTCACTTGTACTGTAAACCTGATCAGATTGAAAAAAAAATAAATTAAAAAGTAATGGACAATTATTGGTAGTCCTGTTTTTACTAGCTATTGCATTTACATAAAAGGTGTGAGATACCTGGTAAGTAACCACCTTAGAGAACTGCTTCTAGGTATATTGCTGTGAAATGTTTAATATAGCACCCTCTGTGACAAACAACCTAAAAGATTAGATCTTCAATTGCTATTCAAAGCACTAATATGAATTTCTTTGAAACACATACTTTAAGAAATTTAAGATAAACAAGTACCTCAATTACCAACAAACAATGAGTAAAGACCAACTAGAAAGATTAACACAATAATCTAACATTTAGACCATTTAAATAGGAAAATCTGAATGACTAATGAAAGGCTGCCATTGAAAAAACATCTCTGATAAACAAGATAGATGCATTTTTCTTCTCATATGTTTACAACCACAACCTTTCCTTCCAACAGCATCCACAAGAAGTGTTTTCCTTTCTTTTACCATTTCAAGTTTATTGTCCATACCATTTTCCAGCACCTGTGGTTCAGGGCCCCTCTAAAGCATTTGTTCTACAAAATGACATATTGTGACAAATCCAATGATAATGGTGAAATGTGGGAAATCTGACAGAAATACTTTACTTCTTGTTTCTACTAATGAGAATAAAACAGTAAGAGAGACACCTATCAAAAATTTGCAGTAAGCAATTTATTTGCTTGAAACACAAGCTTTTTCTTTCCCTGCTCCCCTTTCCCTTACTTTGCTCAGAGCAGGCTTTTCATTTTTTTCTTCATTTTGCTTTATATTGTCAACCAAGAACAGAGTTCCTGAGGAGACAAACAGGGGGTAAAGAAGACAAATCTGTCTCCTTTGTGCAAGAGCTGTAGGCCAGAGTTATCAACTCCTCTGCTATTCAAGACAGATTTGCATATCCAAGGCCACCCGAGGCAGAGAAGGCATTTGGAGTCTGATTTTTTTTCCACAAGAACACATCAGGGAGCAAAGCAAAATAAGGAAACTCCGAAAAAGATTCAAGTAACTACTGAAAAAAAAAAAAAAATTAAAATCACAAAACTTTGGGGAAAGGAAAAAACTCCCATTCAAGAATTTCTTTCTTGAAAGAAAAGAAATTTTATACATACTGCAATTTCCACAGATCCTTATTAAAGAAACTTCACCAACAGCAACTTGGCACAGGAACTTCAGATTGGCATCCATGCTGTTTCTGTCTCTATCTTATTACATCTCTACTTCTCTGCACGCAGTAATCAAGCATGATGGAGCAGCCAGACTGCAAGATGGGGTGGGACACTTCCCCAGCACTAAACTTACTACAGTTTAGTGACAGAAAAAAAAAATAATAATCCAAAGACACAGATTTAATGCCACTATGGCAGATACATTATGCATTGACTCTACCATTACTACCTAATATTTGGAAATAGTAGGGAAATGCTGCTAGTGGGGAGTAAGATTCCAGTACAGTCAATCCCAAATTACAGTGCTTGTCTTCCTACAGGTACAACCTGCGATTAAACGATCACACATTGTCACAGTGATTACAGAAATTACTTTTAGAAATGGTGTCAGGAAAACCAGCAATTAATACAAAGGTATTTAATTTAAAATTAACCTTCCATAGTGAGTATGTATATGCCATACATGATACTACAGAGTCAGTGTATACACTCAGGACTTTTGTTGACTAACAAGAATTACCAACTAATTAACTGCTAATCTCTTCTGCCATATAACTCATTTTAAAACTTAACTGATTTAATCTAATACAGACCTACTTTTGGACTTTATTTTGCCATACCTCCTCACAAAAGCAATTTTAATGCAAAAAGCTGTCATTTATCATGCTATAGGAGTACTTCAGCAAATCAAGGTGTTGTTAAATCTGAATAAAGATAGAGGAATTTAATTCCCCAAGAGACAGCCCAATGACCCTAGGGTCCTGATTCTTGTCCATTATTCTTAACGAATAGATCTTAAAAAAATCTGCTTGATTTCAACAGAAGATAATGTGTACCACAATTTGCTCTTGATTTAATTATTATTAACATCTTAGCTAGACCTGAAAGACTAGTCAACCGCCCAAAGACAAATGAAAAATCTCATGTAATTTACCATGAGAAAGCACACTACAGAATTGTGCTTTCAAAAAGTAATATACAAAGCCAAAATTTGTATCAGTGATTAAAAATCAAAGTGCTGAGCCCAAAGCTTTTAACTTGTATGGTTTAAAAACAACACTTGTAGATCTAACAAATTTTCCTGAGCACCTGCCCAGAGTATCACAAATTAAACACTTCATAGAAACTGTTAGACCTATGTGTACACTAGTGAATACATATTCCAGTAATTAATTTATTAATGTATTTATTATATATTTTCTGTAGAAGGCAAGGAATTCAAATTCGCTGAAGTGGAATTTAAAGTGCACTCTCATGTAGTCCATTTCAGTCAATTTCAGTGTTGACCACTTCCGGATATTTAGAACACGCCTTTGCTTGCACCATTTTGCTGTTCTGGGCTGCAAACCCTGAATGCATAATGAAATTACTGGTCACAGCAGCAATGGCTTCCATGTCCAAGTGAAACAGTACTAGATAAGTACAAAATAATTTTCGAAAAACTGTTTCAAGTGAGTGGTTAATACCAGTTGCTACATTTGAAGAATATTGCATTTTCAACATACCTACAGCAAGGTGGAAAAATCAGCTGTCAGAGGTCAAATACACTTTGTTTCTTAGTGTTATAAGGCCTCTATAAAGAGTGTGATAACATCTATAAAATAAGAACAATTATGCTTTTAGCTCTTGCCTTTCAGCTCAGCCCAATGAGTTGAGCTGATTTTTTTCAGTTCCAGAGGCTATGTGAGCCATTTTCCCTGTGCTTTCTCTGCACACAATTGTTTTTCAGACGTAAACAGATATAAATAATGCACAAAGAGAATCTGAGGCAATTATGCCCAGCTCACTCCCCTTCAGAAACTACCCCAAATTACAACTGACTGAACAGTCTTTGTATTTGATACAGTAGATTTTACTTTAGTATGTTACTTACCATGCATTGCTATCTCTTTGCAACATACTAACATAATATTATCTTTATTTTAACATATAGACTTGGCACAAGTCTATATCACTCCAAATAAATTGGGTGATCCCCAATTTTCAGAGCTAGATTTCACCCTTAATAATAAAAAAAAAACAGATGAAAATCTAAGGCTGAAGGATAACTGCAGCAAACCTGAATTAAATCATCAACTATGGAAACAGAGATTACTGTGGTGAAAATCAGGATCTGTTGAATAATAACACATGCATTACCATTCAAAATCTGAAGTAGACAAGCAAGGCAATCCCCAAATGAGTTTGACTTTTTTTTTTTTCTTTTGAAAAAAACTATTTTTTTTCTTTTTATCTGCATTTTAATGTAGTTTTAGTTTAATAGGTTTTGGAGATTAACAGAGCATTAGGCCATATTTTTCAACTATGTCTCTACAGCAGGAGTTCTGAAGGAGTATTTTCCACACAAAACAAAACCTTTTAATCAAAGTGATCAAAATCACTGATATGATTGTACAAAGGTAGAAGAATAAAAACCAGCACCAAATACTAAGAGATCCACTGAAACAAAAGTCATGGGTATTCAAAGCCTGGCAGACTATTTCCACTTTTTCCCATATGAAGAGAAATGTTAGTACTGCCACAAATATTGACATCAACATAAAATGAGAATTTCCTGTGTGGGTAACAAATAAATATGCTGAGCTACTTTCTCAGACCTTTCCATTGCCTGTTGCCACAAAGATTTAAAGGCTGGCAGATGCTGGTATGCAAGGAGATGAGAAACCACACCAGAACATTCAAGCTTTTTCCTCACCTAGTTATACAACATTACATTTCTTCTCATAATGGCATTTGTCACATGGCACATTAACTATTAATACAGTACTAAAATGAATCTGTTCTCTCTACAGAAATTGTGCGACTGAAGTAAGATTTCCCCCTGGATGTTCAGACTGGATTCCCGTCTGTACTTCCTGTCTTCAGGACAGCAGTTGCTCTGCCTGGTCAGTGCAGGACCTGGCCTGGAGCTCCTATGACTATCTGGGAGGCAAGGTAGAAAGTCTAACAAGGGCATGAACCTGCACTCCTACGTTGCATTCAAGATTAGCAAAACTAAAACTAATAGTATTTATCATAACTATTTTTTAAACCTATGAAATTACTTCAAAATATCTTCTAGGTTATCTGGGAAAGGTCTAAGCTCTAGTCTTACTTCTACCATTTCATAAGTATTATGACTTCCTATGTATTAAAAGACTCATTTTACATGGCAGAGCAAAAGAATTCACCTGTGCATCTATGACAAGAATACTCAGGTCTTTAAGTCAGACTTTTCTGTGGGAAAAAGATAAGCAAAGAGCTTGTTCCACAAATAGTTAGCATTTGTTTAGTATAGGGAATAGATCATAGTGCCAGATGGTAGCATTGCACAAGTGCCACAAGCCATACCCTTGGAAGCACACTATCACAAACCAGAAAACACTTCAGAGGCAATTTGGCTCAGTTGCAAGTGACCCAGTTTTTGCCATAAATTAAAACAATCAGATTTTACAGGTATTTTCATGTTGGTTCTATAGTGCAGACCTTTATCAGAGGATCACTTCCTTTCTAGGACATCAGCTACAGAAGAATCTGCAAGAGAAGGCTGGTCCTGAAGGTCGGTGTTATCTTGGTTTGCTACAGGTGTCACTGTTGCAGTTTTTCCAGCCAGTTTCTCTTATAGGAAGAGGAAAGCAATTATTTCACCCTTCCTGGCAGGGGCAACCTGCCATGATTAAGGCAATCAGTAGTTCAGCAGCTACAGGAAACTGAAAAGCAATCAACTATAAAATGTAATTCTTTGAAAATGGGGCTGCTGGGTACTACATTACCTACAAAGAGAATACACAACAGACAAATCTCTTGATAACTCTGTTCAGGATAATCTCAGTTAGACTTTTCCCCTATGTTTTCAATACTGAATAGATTTCTTCCTGTACAGCTTGTAATTGCCACCAAGTTCCTAAGTATCAGCCTTCTCAATGAAAGCAAGTAATATAACTGATCATGCTGTTAAACCACAATGGACGATTTTTCAGCTCTTCAGACACGCAGATTGGTACCTGTCCAGATTTGGGATAGTAATTTGTTTTGTTTCCTGTACTTTTTTTTTTTTTTTTTCCCTCAGGTGCTCCTAAAAACATTATCTCACCTGGACCTGCAGGCAAGAAGTTGTATAAAAATCTGATATGACAGCTGGTTCTAAAATTCAGTCCAAAAAAGATGTTGCTCAAGAATTGGTGAAGTGGTGCCATTTTCACTTTCATATGTCCTTGTAGTACATAACAATGAAGGAACTGTATCAATGTTCCATACAGTTTGAAATAGAAAAGTATTATTTTTGACCTGATGCAAATGCACAGTCTTCCTATTTCTTCCCACACCTAATTCATTTCTACAAGCATTTGCTAAACAGCAGCTGAATGTAGAATTGGGAGCGCTTGAGAATTTGAAGACAGATGTAAAATCAAAGTCATTCAGCTGTCACGTTACTTCACATATTCAAATGTTCAAAGACAGTAACATAGCAGTAGAAAATTAATGTTTTTAAAATTCATGTCTTCTCTAAGCTCAAATGGATTAGCAGGAGATTTGAGGTAATTAATTATAATTACAAGTTTCCTAGGGAAACGTGGCATAATAGACTCATTAACTGAAATGTTACATTTGTTCTGTGTTAGATTCTCAGATTAACACAGTGCAACATTTGTTAAAAGTTTTTTGGGCCAGACACCTTTACTTATGCTGAACAGTTGCTCCCTCCGTGAGTAGCCCCAGCTGACTTGAAAGAAAACCCACTTGGGCCTTAATTAGACATTTTCAGCCTACAAAGGTTAAATTCCATCCTTCTCGGACAAATTCTGTGGTCTCTATTGAACATGAGTCAGTGGGAGCTTCTCTCTGGGAAGGACCATTGAATCTGGCCTCACAGTTACTTCCTGATATTCCCTTCACTCCTGAACAAAAGACACACCACCTAACCAAATACCTAACTAAATAGCACATGTTATTTAAGAATGCATAGTTTTGAAGCACTCTTAATAAAGATCTTAAATCTCTTTTTAATTTTTCAGATATCTTCTGATTGATGCTATGGCTAAGCAAATGAGTATTTTACATCCTCATTTCATTATCAAGATAGAAAAGTCATTGAACTCCTAATGAACTGAACACATAGAGAACTCACTGCAGCCATTAATACACCAATACACAGAGAACTCCACGTAGCTATTAATAAAACTCTTCATACAAACCACAGCACTCACAGTCTAGACAATGCCAGAAACACAAAAGCTGCCTCTTGGTGCATGCAAAAGTTCTATACCTGTGTACCACTGTCCTCAGTTTGAAAATCAAGGAAAACCAATGATGCACTTGTCAAAGAAAGTAGCTGCAAAAAATTAAGAACTGGCTAATTAAAAAAGGGATGACTATTTATTTTATGGTCTTACGGGCATTCAGGAAGACCTGGTGCACAGAAGACAAATTAAATAACTTTTCATTTTGTCTCTGTGCTTTAAGAACCATGCCCAGTAAGATTACAGATAGGAGAGTGATAGGTCCAGCAGGGATTTCTACCAATTAAGCTTCAACACTCTGGGGGAGTAGAGGTGGTTTTTGAACCATGAGTTATTTTTGCACATATCATGGGCTGCAGTGTCTAGCCACAAAAGGCCTACATTAAGAGCAATGTTACAGGCTTTCCTCAGAGCTATCAGGCTTTCCTGCAAGTCCAAAACTCTAAGAAGAGTTCAGTGAGAGAACTGAGAGTGCTCAGTTCTATAATACTATTAAAAGGGGGACAGGAGTGCTGTTACCTATCCAGCCTTTACATTTTCGCAATCAAGAAGGAAAGCAAAAAGAAGATGACAAGGTTTAATTAGCATTAGATAGTTAGATGATGCTATTTTGTTTCATTGCATGCTGTTTTCTCCTATGTGCCACCTAGCATCCCAAGGAGCTATGCTCACAATTATAGCTATATTATAGCTTGCTCACAAGCTATAATTGTCTCCAGCTAAAATCCAGCTTTCAGATTACCACTTTTTAAAAAACAATAATAATAAAAGAAAAAAATCAAAAGCACCTTTGGATATCTGTTTTAAATGCAAATAACTTCAGTATTTTGGGTACCTCTACACTACAGTCACTTTAGGAATATCCATTCAAAAAAACAATGGAGTAAACTAATTTTGAGTCTATTTCACAGTACTATGAATACCCCACTTTCTAGACTGAAAATTCAAAGTCACACACCTGCACACAAGGTTTAATAATGGCAGTTTCTGTTTTGTTCTACAAGTCCAGTAGAGGGTATCAAAGGTATCAATTTATATATCCACAGTCAGCATGATATAAATTATACAGGTGTGGCACCTATTTTGAATTTTTCAGCTCACCTTTAGAGGCCTAAGATCATGAAACAATCCATGTGTTACTTTACTTTTTTCCATGTATTGAGTGAAGACCTGTATTTGGCACAGCAATAGTTTGGCTTATGTTTTAAGCATAGTTTGAAGCTCGGACATTTTAGAAAAAAAACAACCCAAAAACTTTGTGATAATATAAAAGCATGGTATTTATAAACATGTGCTTACATGATTTTTTAGAATCTGGTGTTACTGGCAAGGCTTACAAGCAGTGTCAGTTTTTCAGCTTATCAAAACAGGAATGAATAATGAAAAAGAAAAGAAAAGCTCCTTTGATGCATACCTGTACAAGATAAGAATATCTTTTATTGAGAGGCTACGTGAAGCAAAAATGTACTGGAGATAGAGACAAGAGGTAGTTCCCTTAATTTCATATTTTTGTGAGGAAAGCAGACATGGAATCAGACATTTGAAAGGAAAAAAAAAAATTGACAAAGCCACCCTGCCCAAAACTGCTGTATCTTTTTATCAGAAAATATAATTTCAAAATACACAAAAGAATCTATGGATAAATCCTTTATCTTAATCATCCACGAATTAAACGAGAAACAGGAAAAAAAAACCCAACAGAATGTGTCTAAATTTTCAGTTTTCCACAGATTTTTCTATCTTTATTTTATTCTTTTTAATGATAAGTGAAATCTTAAAAAAAAATTTAGTCTGTTGCTCAGCCTCAGAAATAATTTTCTGGTAAAAATAATCCAGGACCATTAATTTCCTGTTTTCACATAAGCTACTGAAACACAGGCACACCTTGTTTTCCTTTCCTAAGGACAGAAGGGGAGCCTGCAAATCTGCTGAGACTCATGTTTGGCCTGCTGCTTAAAGAACAAAAAAATCCTTCAGTCAGTCTCAGCACAGAGCTGTTTTACTAGGTTGATACATAAAACTAGGCTTTACTCCAGTTAAGCAACAATAATTTGTTCTAGTTTGATAGGTCCTTCTAAATAATGGTGTCATCAGTAAACATCTGGCTTCTTCGTAGCAGATTAGGCCTCCAATGAGGATAGTGTGTTTATAATTCTAATTTGAAACACAGCACATTAATATGCTGATTCTCATAATGTTTGCTTTAACCTGTTTGGAGAAATTATGACTACAAATATCTTGTACACAACACCTCTAAACTACCAGCTTGTACAAACAACACAAGAGCCGATGCAGTCTCATACAGCTGATTAGAACCACTTCAGAGGCAATCATGATTAGCACTTTGGCTTGAAGCCATATTTTACACATAAACAAAGCATCTGTTTCTGAGTTGCTGTCCCAGGCTAATAGACCCACCTCCACTATTACTAATAAGCCCATTCAAGAGAGCCAGATGGCCTATCTGAAACAGCCATGGCTTTTTACTGAGCTAGGCAAACCAGAGCCATGGAACCAGAGTTGGCTCCAAATCATATTTCCTTGGGCTCTAGGAGCCAGTAAAACAACACATAACCTGGCTTCACAAAAGAAGAATACAAATGTTGGTACCATTCATTATTTAGAATTGGTGTGAGGCCAACATCTGCCCCTCCAGATGATCCTTTCATGTAGGTACAATGAAGGAAGATGAAAAGTACAAAAGTGTATGTCTGCAAGAGTTGGTGTATTGCAATGCAGACTGTCACAATTCCTAGAGGGTTTTTTTTTTTCAGACTTCACAAATCCCTGCCTGCAGCCAAGCAGTACTGCTCAGCTGTCCTCACTGTACAGTGTATATACTTGCCAATTGTGTGGTTTTACATATTTAATAAAAGTATCATATTTAATTAGTAGAACTGGGCTTTAAAAACAGTTCTGTGTTCCTTAGCAGCAACTGAAAGTGTTGAGAATCAAACAGAGTAGCACATTGCTGGTTCAGTTCTAAGCCTTCTCTTCTTTCCTGTGAACCAAGCTTTCATTTAACCAGTTCAATTTCTAAGACGATTAGAATCAAGATGCTCCACAAGTCAAGGAGTTAATGCTGCAGGGAAACACATACTGACCTGGCGCAGGAAGACTGTTAGAGAGAAATCTCATATTTTCTTTAGAAGCAAACAAACAGTTGGAAGTTAGTGACACAGAGCGATGGACATTTAGGTCACCTGCCCCAGCAAACCACATGTATGCAGGGAACTTCATTTTCACTCTTCCACTCTGATGTAAGGGTGTTTTGTTTCACTATGCTGGCAACTGACTTTGAGCAATGAGTGTCTGCACACACTATCAAGGACAGTTCACCACACCAGGAGCAAGTGAATTTCACTCTAAGAGGAGTAGCAGGTCACATCACCCCTGCAGAAGCAGGGAAGTATTGCAGAGATAAAGTACTTTCAGAACAGCAGAGCCACAGTGAGTGTGCTTCTTGTGTGTTACTATCCTGAAGCTACAGACAAAAAAAATACTTTAACTTCTGTCTCGTGGGAATACCAGCTGATTTGCAAAGACACAAACCTCCCGAAATAGCTATCATCTTTCCTGCACCTTGCCATCAGAGACAGACAAATGAATTGCTGTATGAGGGGAAAAAACCCTCATGGAAAAATGGTGAAACAATCAAGGCCTGTCACTCCTCTTCATTAAAGCAGGTTCCACACTAGTTATTGAAGCTCCCTGGGATCTCTTGGGATAAAAGCCAGAACAGAAATGTGTAAAGTATTGTTCCTCATATATTTCCCCATACTGCCAATCTTGTCAGCTGTGCACACAGGGCATTCCTTGATTTTACACGGAGTCCCTGAAGAACAGTCACATTTTACAGCTCAGATCAAGTGTGATCCCGAATCTCTGTCACTGTCCACACTAATGGTCAAGATCTCAGCTAGACTTTGCTTTGGAGCATAAAGGATTTAGTGCAAGGTGCATAACCAGTATCATCCTGCTTCAGCTCTTGTTCCCTTGACAGGATTACTTGAGATCAGGTAAGCAGGAGTCCATGGTTTGAATAAAAAATATATCTGTTTCTACATTCCTCGACATGTAATAACATACATAGGGGAAAAAATGAAAAACAAGTTGCAGGTTTTCTCAATTCATATTTTGAATTGCATTGCACTAGGCATTTTGTTTAGGAAAAAAGTGGGGTTTTTTTGTTTTCCCACAAAAGGGTAGAAAGAAGAGGCTGTGTAGAAAAAAAGAAAAGGGGAAAAGTGACAAAAAACCCCCACCAACTAACCAACCCTTGTTTCAAGAGGAAATGCACGTTCATGATTCTTGAAAATTTCATATAATTAGAAAAAAAAAGTGAACAGCACTGGTAAAAAGCACTGTCTACATTAGGCATTACTGAGAATGAATATTTGGGGTTAATCCTACTCACTGAGAAAGGTGGTTTAACAAGATAATTGGGAATGAAGTCTTAAGCCAAAAAATCCCATCATGTACCCTGAGCAGCCCCTTCCAAAAGACACTAATGGAATCACCTAAGTTTTTACAGTAACTCATAGCTACAAGCCACCTCAGTTTGCTAGTTATGAGGGCACGGTGGGGAGGAAGCCCTCTGGTTCCTCTCACAGAGTATGATATTCTCTGTACTTCTAATGGACAATTAAACTGTCACAAAGATGCTGCCCTCACACCCCTTTGCCACAGCACCCTGTTTTACCAAAGAGAGTTCCCTCATGGTGCCACTTAGTCTCTTCTTTCTCCAAGACTGATCATGAGATCTCAGTAATTTCACTGCAGCACAGGGATTAGCTCTCCAGTCAAAGACCTCAATATGTTCCCACTTTCCAGAGAAGCCTTCAAATGCTATTTCCACTGTTCATCTATTTGAATAACAGCATACAAGATATATCATAATACAGTGTGAAACATTCACTATCACTCCATTTAAACTGAAGAGTTGAGATCTCTTTGGTTATTACTTCTCACCAAATGTTAATGCACAATTTATTTAATGCCTAGTTTTGTGTGCTGAATTAGCTCACAGCACTGCTGAGTGTCCCTTGTGAGCAAGTGCTCCATTTGCACATGTCAAGCATCCTCTTCTATTTAGCGCTATCCCAACAGTTTAATGTCTGAAACAGAAGTATCCACTACATTCTTCTTGATCTAAACAGCTAATTTAATACCCTTGGACAAAAGGGGCCTGGTGTTTTGGTAAGCTCCCATGGGCCTAACTATCACAAAGAAGGGATTGTTGAATACACACATATAAAAATGAAGAGATAGGAGGCAGGCGGTCTGATCTTTATGACCCACTGATTGTTCCATCAGTAAGTAGAAACATAAATCTAGCTCCTGACCTAACAAAATACTGTTTTACTTCTCTTTACTCTGTATTTCATCTTTTATAGCCAATGAAACATTAAACATTACGAAAGGTTATGTTCTCACCAATATTTTCACTAAATGACAATAAATTTTAAGTTGAACCAAGCAGAAGTTTCAGCAGCAGCTATCCTGACAGTTGTTTGACACCCTTCCTGTAATTCACTCTGAATATGCTAGTGCCACTAATACCAAGAAAGCCCATCTGGAAAACCCGACACTGAATTTGAATCAGTCTAATGACCCTCTTAATGATTTAATTGCAAATCTATACACCCCACAAAGCTGAGATCTTTTTCAATGACCTAGTATACCATTTACTGTGGAAAGTAAAATGCCTCCCCCTACTCTTGACTCTGAACCTCCCCAAATATCGAAATCAGTAGCAGTCTTCGTAGCTGATCTCCCTGAGCTTTAGATCAAGGCTCTGGAGTTGTCTTGCCTTTTATTTCATAGGAGTTAAGAGGGGAAAAAAGGAAAAAAAAAACAAAACCACAACCAAAAAAAGAGTTTAAGTGATTAAGTGACTTCAGAAGAATCAGGAAGGGAGCAAACTGAATCGTTAATTCACTGCATAGCTCAGTACTCCAGTTACCTGGACTGTATGGGTATGAAAGACAGGCAGAGTGGAAAATGGGTCTGAAAAACTGTATGCATTTTATGGTCCACTGATTTGGGAGACAATGGCAGAGCATGAAGTCATTTTAAACTGGATAGAGAAAAAACCCAACACTCAGAACCACTCACCAGCAGACTCCCAAGGACTGAAGACAGGAAAATGAGCCCTGGCAGAACAGACATAGAATTGTTCTGTCTGTCCTTCCATCACCACACAAAACTTTGCCCAAATGTTTCTTTCTAAAGGGTTCACTCAGTCACCAGCTGCTCTGTTCATTCCATGCACACTGAAATGTGCATTCTCATTTCAAATGTCTGGTACCATGTTTCAGAGATTCTCCATTGTACAAGCACAATGTAGGACTTAGACCTGCAGCCCAGACAACTGTGTGAACTACTTGCCCACCTGGGAAAATAAGATCAGGTACAGAGGCTACAAAACCTGTATCAAAGCTTCAAAACACATTGCCCAAGTAGCATTTGAGCTAACACAATCATTAATGATCATCAGACCTGAAGAACTGAAAACATTATTGAAAACAGCTCATCACCTGTTATAGTACATTTCCTAGATCAGAAATTACTTATGAAGGTTTTAAATACAAAAAGAAGAAATTAATTCTAAAAGGAAACTGAGCCAGAGATAAGCTGAAAGATGTATTCAGTGTCACACAATAGATGAGGAACAGGGGAACCAAATCCAGAAAGCCTGTCCCAGATATTGTTTCTTCTTTTATCAATGAATCCAAACAGCTCCCAGGGTAATTAAGCAGAGAACAGTGTAACTTTAGTAAGACTATATATTTTAAAACATGTAGTCATGACTACAATAGGAAAACATAGAAAACATTAGCTAGCATCTTCTTTAGGGTGAACAGCTCCATTTACAAAATACATTACTGTATTAATCCTGAATCCAGAGCATTACCACAACCCAGTTCATGTCTATTTATTTATAATTGATTATAGGTCATATGATCCTTTGAGTTATGACTTTTTCTAAAACCATGAGATTTTCTAGTGGCATAAGAATATGTGATAATGAAGATTAAGCTATGAGACAAAGAAAGTACGAGATCAAATAGCCAAGACAGCTGCCAGCCCAATATCTGCCATATTTAAGAGAAATTCTGAACAAGGCCATTGGAGCCCTATCCTGGCCAAAGGGCCTGCAACACTTCAAAACCTGGTAACCCCCTGATTAAGAGGCAGTCCTACTATACAAAACTCAGACACTAAGAAGTATTTTGATAACCATTTATCATTGCTATACATGCCCAGTCCAGATCTTCAAAGACACTGGAGTGCCTAATATTGTGCATCGAAGACTGAAGACAGAGAGACTCAAGACTCAAGCTGAGCATTTCACTTACCTGGACAGCTCACACAAGCTCTTACACAGCTTAACAGACACATCACACCAAGGATCACAGTATTACCTTCCCATCTCATGGGGTTTGTTTTATAAATTATGGACCACATTCCCTTCTTTTCTTTCTAATATTTAACCAGAGCAAATCCATCTGTATCTCTGACATATCTGCTACTTACCCAACTTCATGTCCTTACAAAATACATTTCTTATATAGAACCAATAGATGCACCTCTGTAGTCTATTAATCTAAAGTCAAGATGTTTTCTGAGCTGTGGTCCACACTAATCCAAAATATAATTTATTAATTTATACATTTGTTAATTGTTAACAATACAATTTGTTAAAACAAGAGAGAGAAAAAAAAGTAGATTGCAGCTTCTCTTCCTAGGTAATGTGCTGCTGAGTCTGAGCTCAACTCATGCACACATGGTCAGCCTCTGAATAATTTGTCAGTTCATCAGTTACCTTACTGAAATTCATTATTTTCAGCCTTTTGGCTCTTACCCAGTTTCAATGACTTGTTTCAAAAAAACTGCTTTAGTGTCATCAGTGATTACAGATACAGTATTTTAATCCTCAAATAACTGCACTTCTGATTTCCCTCCACAATCCTGTCTTTTGTGTATGGCAGTAAATGGTAAAGAGAGAAAATAACCAAAAAAGTAAAATCACAGCTTGTTAGCTTTTTTTTTCCTTCTACATAAAACACAAAACCTAATACAGCTCATATCCAGAAAGGTTTTGAACTGATAGATCAACCGCATTCTCTCAAAGTAAAATAAATTAGCCCAAGAAAGAAGAAAAGCAGGAAAAAGAAGAAAACTACCCACACATGAGAGACCTGAATATAATCAGAAAATAAAAAGCATCTGCTTTAGTAAGACATTATCCATTAAAAAAAGGATTAAAAAAAAACCCCCGTCTGCCACTGTCCTAGCTAATTACAACTTAAATCAGCCTCTTCTCACTTGGGTTTATTTCAAAGCTTGACTACAAAAAGCCTTTAATATAAAGAGTTTAAAAACAATTAAAACCTTGCAATGTTGAGTGCATTTGCAATACACAAAGATGCAAGAGACCAGAAAAAAACCCTTCTATAATGCATAATTTGCAATAATAACATCATGATGTAGTCACATTCAAGAACCACTATATAGTACAATCTGTGTTATACTTTCCTACGTAAAAGTAAAAAAAAATGAGGAAGGCAATTCTGAACAAAGAGTTGACAGTAAAACCCCGAAAATACCTAAAAAACTCCTAACACAATTTTTTCAAATGGGGAAGAAAAAACAAAAGTGGGAAAGAATTTAGATCCCACTATTAATTCATTTATTAATGCCAACTGTTGCTTTGCTGATGTATTTAAATACCTCATTGCTAATATATTTGTAATAAGTTAATTGCAGTACCATCTCAGAAGCAAAATTCAATTCACTATAATTATAGAAAGCCTAAAAAGTAATACTGATTTAATATTTTTATTACAAGATCTTCTAAAAATATTTTCCAAAAATATTTAGCCATCTTTAGTGCTTCGTAAGTCTAAAAGATTATAGAATGGTTTTTAGGGGTTTGTTGCCTTTATTTTAAAATTAAATAGTATTATAGCTACCTTAAATAAATCTCTCTCTTTCACGGAACACAATTTCAAACCACCTAATAAATGTACATTTCATATCATGACAATTTTGTATCAGATAATTCCACCTGATTTCTACACATAAGTGATAAAAGGGATTTAACAAGTATTCTTTCAATAAGAACAAGCAGATTTTCAGTTAAATTCTGTGTATGCTTAGACATAACCTCCATGAGACTTAAAGCTTATTTTACCAAGTAGACCATTACCTGAAAATAGGAAGGTATAAACCAAGACACTTAGTAGAGGAGAGAAAAATATTGGACAAATTACTTAGTAGGTATTCAATCAGGAATTCACAGGCAATATACTCAGTTCCACAATCAATATACCTGCATATATTTCTTCCAATCTACCTTAAAAAAATATTAAGATTTGATTTTTTTTCTATTAGAGACCTTAAATAAAACATACTAAAACAGAACTTCAATGAATATCCTCTTAAGACACTAAAAATGCCTAAGTTTAACATAAACAGTCACCCTCTTTCTGTATTAAAATGAAAAAAAAAAATCCTTGAGTGTGCACACAACAGTCAGTGAGAAGGGAAAGAAGATTTATATATATATGAACAGAAATATCTCTTTTAGAAAAGCTACTTTACTGGCATGTGCATTTTATTAATAGAAAAAACAGTGAAAATGTAGAGTGTGCAATTGCTAACAATGAAATTTTTAAGTGTTATTATAAACATAGGAAAAAGATATGGTGATGCATTTGATTTTTCTACAGAGAAAATAAGAATGGGTACCTGTTTCAAATCAGGAAGCAGCAGATAATTTTGAGATCAAAACCCCTTCCTGTTAAAAGGGGGGAAAATTCCTTTACAGTTATTGTCATTATTAATCCACTATTTGAAAAGTTATTTACAGAAAACCTTTCAGCTTTGAAAATTCAGATTTGAATATAAGATTAGAATATAAGAATGATGGATTAGAATGTAAGAGATCATTCAGGTTGCCTAAGCCTGAAAGAGAACAATCACAAAAATTTGGTTAAGTATCCCAGAGAACATAGCCAATTTCTAAATACTGAAAAAATCCTGGAAGATGAAACCGTATTTTTGACATGAAGGCTTAGAGTCAAGGAATGTAAATGTTTGGAGAGAGCAGACTTTATAATACATAGAGAGACATATCAGGACTTTTGTTTTGACTACAGGAATATTTGAAGCTTTCTCTGAGCGCCCTCTCGTGAGCAATTTCTGACAGTGCAGAAGCAGCAGCAACAGCAGGACTCGATATGTACGAGCTGCAATTTCATATTGTTACTTGTTTCTTAACGCACCGTGCCCCACAGAGTCACGTTTGTATCCAAAGACCTTATCCATACACATTTACCTTTCCCTAGAAGGGAGAGAGCACAAATAGAAAGAAAGCCCACTCCCCCAAACAAACCCCAAAATCTGCTTCTGTATCTGGCGCTTTCAGCTTCGTGAGAAACAATTGCAATTAAGATACAGTCTTTATGAACAAACATAGAAATCTACAGAGAGCAAGTATTAGCGATTTTAGTAAAGTGATACAAACCTAACATTAATGAAAAGCAAGCATTTAAAGAAACTTTCTATCTTACAAGGAACCTTTCACCAGGATGGAATAGTTGACTTGAACTTCGACTGCACTGCAAGTTAACTTACTTAAAGCATTTTAAGTATGTTTCTCACTCGTAAAACACTTTGCATTATTCCTATCAATGCACGGCAATAACAAACTGATTGCTTTTACATGATGCTGAGATGCTGTGCAAGTGGAGTTACACATTGCATAAATAGATTTTTTTGTACCAAGGAACTAGCACAGGCTACTAGAGGCCTGACAGCTACTCCACATTTGCAGGCATTTATTGACTTCATCTTACTCTGCATTAGGCTGTTCAGATTCTTAGATTAATTCCTCTGAAGTCAGAGAAAGGGAATGCTGTATAAGGAACAGTCAAAGTCACCTTTATGCGTACAGCTGGAAAGCACACCAAGGAAACTACCTACAGCCATGCTAGTAACTATCATTACTTTCTTAGTAGGTGTTTAAAATTAATACTTGGTCCATTTCTTTAGTGCTGTATTCCAGTGCCTGTGTTACCCAGCAGATCTTGAGAAGAAATTAGTACAAATCAAATTAAATCAAATCATACTAGTGTTATTTGTTGTGTAATTTGGGATGCTCCGAAAAAGGTAAAGCATAAAAGGACAACTTGTTATTCTGTATGTTATTGCAATGGGACTTCTGAAGAACAAACAATATGAAATAATCCAAGATCTGTCATAAAACCCCCTGAAACTGGACCCTTCCTTCACACATCCTTGGGAGAGCAAAGATCCAGAAAAGCAAATATTAAACACACATTTTTGTTCTGAAGGTAAATAGAGCAACCATCTAAATTAAATCATCAGCAACTGAAAGTTAGATTTTATTTTCATTATTTGTTCCATTTGCTAGGTGGGGAATTATTGGCAAAGCATTGCAACACTGTCAAGCATCATTTTTCAAGATACTCCCTACAAAATCCCAGATCTCTGCAATACATTTCCATGAACATACCTTGCATATTAGTGAGCCTTCAAGCAAATGACAGGAACAAAGCTTGAAAATCTGTTCCTATCTGGGACATCATAAGTACACCAATAATAAATAAAAATGAGAAAATGTTGTTTGGGGTTTTTTTTCAGAAGAAATCAACACCTACAAATAGCTTTAATTACATTCTAGAAAGCTTTTAGATCTCAAAGATTTGCTTTCTAACCTACAGTCAGTGAAAACAGTCCTGGCCTTTGAAATCATGCCAGTGTATTTAACACAGCCTTTCTCCTGAAGAAAGACAGCCTGCAATTTTTAACATCCTGTAGCAGTGAGGCAGAGCACACGAGCCATCAAAATCTAGTTGTTCGTGCCACTGACTGGAAAAATGCCTGCTGTTTGATTTCCTTTACAGGGCTGGCCACGTTTGAGCAGGCAAAGTTTATAGAGATGACTTACCTAATTAGGTTCAGAGTGATTTGCTATCTCAGCAATAGTTTTTAAAATGTACAAATCTAGACAGAGGCATTTTGTAAACAGGTGTGAAAGACACTGCTCCATCAGGCATTAAATTGGAGTTGCTTCTGAAAAATAGTATAATTTTTACATTTAAGTTACCAATATTTTATCAAGTGCAATGTTTTCAGACCAAATATTCCTTATGGTGTACAGCCAATGATACTTCAGCAAAATGTCTCACCATTTTAATAGCAGTGTGGAACAGGTTACTGTGTGCTTCTCACATCCTAATGTGAGGTTGATGTAAGAAGTCTAAAAAATTATTTCTAAGGAGCATATCAGCCTTCGAAACATGGCTACAAACCAGGTAATGGTTGATGGAGAGCAGCTGATAGTTGCAGGCAGTTTATTTCCAAAGGAACAACAGTTCGGAACGCAGGAAATTATTTTCATTTGTGACTTCTGTTTAACACTCACTATTAGCTGCCCCCAAGGCCTCTGTGCTAGGCTGCCACCCATGTACCCGAGGAGCCCTCAGGCTTGGCCCTCGCACCAAGATGGCCGCTCTCCTCAGCCTGCGCTCTCGAGGGCCTACAGGCAACACTCAGAGCGGGAAAGGCGGCTTTGCCCTTCGCACCTTCTCCCTGTCATTCGGAAATTATTTTCACACAGCGGTAGGGGATAACGTTAATGTAAGACAAGAGAAGTGCATTTTACCTGAGGAGCTTGCTTCACTACTGCAGCTACAACTAGAGACCGAGCAGCCGGGGCACATCGGAGCGAGGCGCGCAGCCCAACCGCGGGGGCAGGGCGGGCACCGGCACCGCGTCCCCTCACATGGGGGAGAGCCCGCCCCGACCTCAGAGGCGCCAAGGGTCACTGCGGCTGGCCAGGGTTTCCCGGAGGACATCGTAGCCCCGGCACCCCGGTCTCGGGTCCCCCGGTGGCCCGTCAGGGAGCAAAGGTAGCCCCTGTCTCCGCTCCCGACGGGAAAGGGGGCCGGAACAAGGCGGGCGGGAAACTGCCTCCTCAGGCAGATGAGCTGCACCTGCCGCGTTCCTTCTGGCTGCCGGGGCTGCTGACACCTCCGCAGTGTGCACCCCCGCGGGGTCTTCTGAAGGAAGCACGTTACAGACAGACTGTTTTACATGGCCAACAGACATTTTAAGGTGCTGGCTCTCTGCACACAAGCAGGGAAAGGCGGGGCTCAGGTTTTAGTGTAATTTATTTGGGGAAAGTAAAATACTTTTTTTTTTTTTTAATTGCTTTGCTTCTAATAAATTGAATAACTGAACAGGGAAAGGGAAGAAAGTAAGGTTTCAGTCACAAGGAGTAAACCCTGTGAGGAAAAAAAAACCAACAGAAATTGGACAGCAAAGGCTGAATCATATGAACTGTTCACAAAACTTCCAAATGAGGGACTGAAAGAGACCTGTTTTCTTAAAGTAAAACTTCAGTTTTATTTATGTTTTATTAGAAACATCGCACAGAGAGGGCGCATCTTTCACAAGCAGGTGTAACCCCGTTTATCTGTGGTAGGTTAGTTTCTATGGCTGAATGCTGTTAGGACCTTGGGCAGAGCCAAGCAGAGCACTGCTGCCCAGAGAAGTGTACACAGCACCACAAAGCATGCTACAGCACTGGCCTTGCAGGGAGAAAGGCAAGTCAAGGTTAGCTAGGAAAACAATTTTCTCTAGGATTACAGTAAATTGAAGAGCAAAAAAGGCACATCTCTGCATTTGGGTTTCTTCCATCACAGTTTTCAGTCCTCTCCACCACACAGGTTCAGCAGTGCCCTCTGGTAATCACCCTTTGTATCTTGCTGTAAAGCAAGGGAAGAAAAACACAAAATACATATGAGGAAACAGTTGTAAAATACACAGGTGTATGCATTGTATTCTAAACCTGTAGGACAAGCCATGTTTTACAGATGAAGACTTGTCAGCCTAGAGCAAAACAGCTACACTGTGTTCCCTTATGTGTGAATTGGAATTACTTATTATTCTTACAATACAATAAATTCTTACAATACAAACTCAAGGGCAATAAGGGAGAAATTTTGGTGTAAAAAAGTAACGCAAAAAAGGAAAGTCGAAGGACTCAGTTCTCATCCTTCTCACTAATAACTGCAAAAATAACACATCAAGTCCACTACTTTGAAAATTTGTTTATAATCTAGAATAATTATCTTCTGGAAAAGATTCTGGCTTTAGATTTTGACTCAAATTCATCTACACAGGGAAGAATGCTGTTGCGAGGGTGGCTAGAAGACTAATTTTTGAAGAGATGCACAAGGTCTTTACCTATGCCTCAAGTTAAATAAAAACCCAGCACCTATCGCTCCTGGCAAATGACCAAAACGGACAAAAATCACTCCAGCTAAACAGCCTACTCCTTGGGCACCAACATGAAAGGGAGCAGAAGTTCAGATGCTCTGTTCTCATTCAGCAATCACAGACCAATTCTGTTTTTTCTTTTCTTTTGGTCTGAGGATAGGGACAGGTAAACAGTTTTCCTTCTTAATCCAATGAAGACTGCTGCAAAGGCCCATACAATGGATATAAAAAGAAAGCTGAAAAACTTACCTGGATGAAATAATAGAGGGATTTTCCATATTTCCTCTTGAATTCACTCTTAATTTTCAGCATGTCAACCTCACAGCGGGAGACCATAATCCTGATGAGAACTTTGTCACGGGTTCCCTTGCCCTACATGCAAGTACACATTTAGAACTGTAACAGCTAAAATGTGTGAAAGACCCCTACCTAATGCTAAATCTGCAAACCACAGGCAACTGTGATGTAGCAATAAAAGCTACAATGAATTACATCTTTTAACTACGGCCATAAGACCCTGGAATTTGAGCACATGAAGGTACCCTGATCAGCAGCAGTGTTTGACCAACTTCAGTCACAAATCTAGCTTAACTCTAAGCAGCAGTTCTATTTCACCAGGAGGTCTTCCTGCTATTGCCTGATGCCTGTCACCAGCCACTTCTCTTTCATCCCTTCTCTTGAAAAAATGTTCTGAGGCAAAGTTAGTGTTCTATTTTGACACTTCAATAAAGAGCTTTTTCTGCTATCATCTCTCGGTTACTTGCAAAAGATGTGTCTAACTTTGCTAATTATAGTCAACTGATCTAATACAGATCATTAATATGAGGCCCTTCCCTACACCAGACACATCTGAATAGATGATCTAGGCTCGTAACTGACAAAGAATGCTTTTGAACAAAACCAAGTCATTGCTCATTTATTCACATGCCAGTCACACATCATATGAATAGAAGTGCCTAAGGAACCAAAATTTGATGAAACAATGTTGAGAAGAAAGGAATGGAAAGAAAGAAAAGTCTTTCCTACCTTCATGGAGTCATACAGTCTGTCCGCAAAATACAGCTGCTTGTTCTGAATGCACTGGACTGAGGAGAGAGGTAAGAACAGTTAAACATACTGGCCATACACAGAATAGCAAACCACAAAATCTTTGAACTCTATTTTTAAAGTTGTAAGTAGTCAAAATAAGGTTTTCAGCAAAAGTTTCTCCAGAAGGGGACATAGGAAAATTATGTTTAACTGAATTGTTATTCAAAAATTGTTTGGTTAAGTTTGTGATTGAACCACAAATGCTTATAATCCAAGCAACTAATTGCCTCCACTGCCACTACAATTTCAGAATGGTAGCCCTCCTCCACACACAATTCATTCTTCTATTTCTGTAAGAAACCCCTTTTCTGAAAACACTCATATGCTAATCCATGAGAAGTCTCCCTGTCAAAGCTGAGCTGTTTATTCTCAGTTTGCATTACACAACTCATTTCACTCTTAGCATGGAATCGATTTTCCTGCTAAAGAATTTCCTCTTAAATATTGAGACATCCTTATTACCTTCATCTCATGCCCCAATACCAGCCTGACACTCTGCCTCCCCATTTGACATGATTCAATGTCTTTTACTACCCTCCAGCATCCTACACTGCCCACCTGTCTTCTCACACAGTTATCTCCCCTATGCCTATATTTAATAACTTAATGTGTTCACCTACAGTTCCAAACTTTTTGTTTGGGGAAACAAACATGAAGACTCTGTATCAAAGAAAAATGGAACTAACAACAGATCACCACACACATGTATTTTTCTTTTCACCTGGAAAGCAAAGTTTATGTTTTGTAGAGGGCAAAAATATGCTACTTCTAAATACCTGCAATATCCTAAAAGACACTAGCAGATCCAGTAATGCCAGCATACCCAGTGTTTTTCTCATCCAGCAACACAGAGGAAGCTTAACCTTAGCATGATATTCTGCAAAAGCACTGAAAAGATCCTCTCTACAGATATGCTTTGCTTCAGGGTAACTCACCAAGATTAAGGAAGGCATTCTCCAAATCTCCCTTCACCTCCTTCTTGATGCTCTCCAACATATCATATGGGCTGTAGCTCTTATACCTGTCAAAAACTATCACAAGAAATAAAGAAGAAATGAGAACCATATTGAAAACTGGTAAACACCCAAATGAAAGAACAGAGATGGCAGCCCAGTGACACACAGCTAAAACTATCAATCCAAGTCCTTCCAAGAACTTTCTCTTAAGTACAGCTCAATTTTGGCAGCTGACAGTGAAGTTCCCATGCTTGTGGCCCTTTTGTTTTCCTTGAACACCTCTACAGTACAGTAAAATACCATCTCAATCCTCTACTAGTATTCTTCAAAACAGCAGCAATCTGGGCTCTGAAAAGAAGTCTTCAAATGGCCTTCCCATGTGATTCTTATAGCAATATCACAGATGCTTTTGATAAGTCTTCACTGTCAGATTTAGTGTACATGACACATAAACACCTGTGTAAAAACAACTCTGTCCACACTCAAACTGAGATTACCACATACGCAAAAATAACAGTTTTTTAGGAAAAATTAGCAGCTTGGACATGAACTAAGATTTATGGGATCCCCTATGTTTTATGAGTGCTTTTTCACACTCACATCTGGGACAAAATAGTTACCACTTTGATATAATTTTCTCTTATAGAGAAAAAAATAAATCTGCCTCTTGAACAGTACCTTTCTGCAAGTGAGGGACACTTCTTTCAGTCATAATATTGATCCACTTGGGGACATCAGTTCCCTTTCTTTTCACACCAGCATCATAGAGCTCCTGGGGTTATAAAAGCAAAACCATGAAAATGTGGAGTTAGGCAAGAAGCCATCAGAAATCTATACAATTTCCTTACTGCAACACAAGCACTAATGGAACTGTGTCAGTGGGAGAAACACAAAAGGACACATGGTTGAGCAAACCACCAGAACAAGATCTGTCGATCTCATTTGAAACCAAGACTAACTGCTTTGTATTCACCTCTATCTAAGGGTTTTATTCTGTATTTAGCTGTCTGTCTCAGCAGAACTGCTCTTGACCAATACAGGTGTAATAGGACAGATGATGTAATAAACAAGCATTACCAGTCACTAAGTTCAACGATGCTTCTCTTAATCTTGCACAATGATCTGGTTGCAACCAGTTTTATCAGTATTCATGGTTGCTTTTGGTAAAGGCTCCCTTTTTCAACACAATCAAGGGAACTACCAGAAAGCATGCCTATAGGTACAAGTGGCAAAGTGGCCTGTGAAAACTGATAGCTGAAGGTTTCAGGATTGCAAGTGGCAGATACCTTAACAGCATGCAAATATCACTGTACAAGACAATCTGAAATATACTCATCTTCAAAAATGCTTCTCACTCCCATAACCTTTGTAGTTTCAATATCGCCCAAAACTTGATCAACTGAAGACATTTCATGGTCATTACCATCACTTACCCTAGCATCTAGGTCAATCAGCTCATAATCAATCACAGAGGCATCTTCACACCTTTTGCCCTTCAAACAAGAATATCAGTATTCAGAAGAGATTTTATCGACAGTAAGAAGTTTGCTGTATGAATATTCTTTTCTCTGATTTTTAAAAAATCTGAATTTGCTAAGTAACTAACAGTATTCTCCATCCCCATTAGAGAGCTGCAGCTATGAACACTGCATTTCTATCAAAACACTTTGCCATTCAATATTTGAATATTTTTTCCCCAGAAGACAATGGAAATACAAGGAAATTAAAAAGTAAACTGGAAATCCAAGTGTCTTACAGGCAGCCATCAGTTACCAAAGGACAGGCACATTAGGAAAAGTAGAAAAATATGAATAGATCTACCTTGGCCAAGGCAACCATTAGCTTGCGGAAGTCACCAGATGTGTCTGATATTATGTCTTTCTCCAGTTCTGTCTTGTACACTAGAAAATAAAAAAGTCTTTAAGCAAATGGTGTCCTACAAATGCTCCCTTACACAAAAAGGTGCCACTGTGTTTTATGCACATCAGCAAACAGCTACCACCTAAGTCACATGTGGAAGACAATGACAACAAATGCATGCTTATAAAAACCAGAACCAACATTGCTACCAGGTAAACATGAGAGTTCCCATGCAATCAAAGCCTAGCATGGGAAGATAACAGGAAAGCCTGAGACTATTAAAAGGAAAGGAATACTGTTTTAAGCTTAATATTCTGTTATTCTGTTTGATAAACACAGCATTCAGGTCTTCTCTACTCATGGATTTATGAGTGGACAACTGCAATTAAAAATCTACTGGAAAAGACAAAAGCTGTTAATATCAAGCAAAAGAAAACTGTAACTATGGTCTGGAGTCTAAACATGGCAATACCCCATATTGCTACATAATTGCATTCTCTGTCAGCCCTAACCTAACCTACAGCAGCAACCTTGTCTTCACTGATACCTTGTATTTTTATCAGTAGCAGCCATTAAAATCGGTTTTGATTGTCCTTTTCCCTAATGATCTTCCCAGAACAGCTTGACAATTTATTAAGCATTAGAACACGGCAAATTTCTACATTTCAGCCTATTCGTGGTGAAGCTCAACTCCAAAGCTGTGTGAAGCAAACAGGCATCAGACAGCTGCACTACTGAGTTGCAATAAACCCAATAAAAATGGCCAAGATTCCATAAATCTAAAATATTTTTTTCATTATGCACAGAATGAATATAGCTTACAAAAAAACCAAAAAATCCCAAACAACTGAAAAAACCCTTGAGACAACTTGCAGGAATAGTAAATGTTCTCCAATCTGTTTGCTACCAAATAACAAGGTGAAACTACAATTTCATCCGGGGCAACATAGTATCTTCCATCCAATCACAATTGATGGTGTATAACCCAATCTAATCATCAAACTCACTCTAGGGAAACTTACCAGATGTAAAAACATACCACACTGAAACTTTCCAAATAAACTTACTTTCCCTGTAGACTCTGTTAATTTCACAAAGCTCCTGGTTTGTTCGTGAGCATATGATTTCAATGAGTGTGTCTTCATCAGTTCCCAGGCCCTGCAAAACAGAGACAGTTCAGTAAGGTGCAGTTAAGCAGCTCCTGAATTTCTAGCAATTATGAAATGTCCATAGTTTCCACGTACATCACAATGAAAAAAATACAAATGAAACATTATTATTAGTTATATTACTATTATGAAATAAAAATTTATTTGATATGATAAAATAAAGATTAATATATTTAAACAAGCTCAAGAGGCTTTATATAGTATCTCAAAGCCACTTTGTGGTCGAAGTCAAAGAAGGAACAGTACTTATTTGTCATATGAGGAAAAGCTGAGAGAACTGAGTTTGTTCAGCCTGGAGAAAAGAGGGTCTAGGGGAGAAGTCATTGCCATATTCCAATACTTAAAGGGTGGCTACAAAAGAGATGGAGACTCCCTTCTTACAAGAAGCCATATGGAAAAAAGGAGGGGTAGTAGGTCCAAGTTACTACTGGGGAGATTCTGACTGGACACCACAAGGAAATTTTTCACTATGAGAACAGTTAGACATTGGAATAATATTCCAGGGATGTCAGGACTCGATCTAACAAGGTGCTGGAACATCTCCTCTAAACCTTGTCCCAACCTAGAAAGATTGGACCAGATGGTCCTTTATGTCCTTTTCCAACCTGGTATTCTGTGATTCTATACTTTAAACTAAGCTGCTTTACTACTGTTTGAAAAGTAAGATAGGTATTAGCACCATAACAAAACTACCAAACACAGAAGTTGATCAGCTAGTATTAAACCTTACAGTAACTTAGATACTCCAAAATAATATGGTTTGATCCATGTGCTCTAAAACTCCTTCAATTATTTTATATAAGCAGCCAAAAAAAACCCCAACAGGACAAATGGGAAACTCTGAAGGACAAGCTCAGAAGAGTAACTTGAACGAATAGAAGATGTTCATCAGTTATGGTGACCACTGAGAACGCTGGGGTTACCAGGTGGTAAAGGCATCTGGCAGCCAGACACCTCAGGTACTCTAAAAAGGAAACTTGTTAAAGAAGCAGACTCCACTAGTGATTTTTTCATTCTGTTCTTTCTTACCTACCAATGAACCATGTTCAGGCTAATATCATTAGCCTCATCTATTCCAGGGATGTCAGGACTCGATCTAACAGGGTGCTGGAACATCTCCTCTAAACCGTGTCCATTTGTTAACCGTGTCAATTTGTTGTTTATTGCCATTTGTTAAGCCCATCTGTAGCAGAATGTGGCAAAAATGGGCATGGCTTACACAGGAATCCAAGAGGTCCTGGTAAAATTTCTCACGTGAAAATTGAGGTAACTATATGGAAAACTACCCTCTTGGAAAAGGATTTTTTTCTATTGAAGAATAAAAAAACCAAACAAAACCAACAAAGCCTAAACAAAAACCCAGGTGTTTTGCATGAATGTGTTCCAGAAAATTAAGTTCTAACTTTGCTTTACCCAACTTTGATTCCCATGTCACAGCTTGTTATGCTCTGTGTGGAGTCAGTCTGAATCAGGCAGATTCAGAACATCAGACAAGGTACTTGGGAGTTATGAACAGCTG
This sequence comes from Florisuga fusca, assembly GCA_038090715.1. Classification (NCBI taxonomy): domain Eukaryota; kingdom Metazoa; phylum Chordata; class Aves; order Apodiformes; family Trochilidae; genus Florisuga; species Florisuga fusca. The sequence goes on from JAAWXA010000040.1 coordinate 2,757,165, forward strand.
ACCTAGGGAGAGTATCTTCTATGTTAGTGGCTCTTCTGAGGTACTGCCTTTGTCTTTGGGCTGTAAATACAGCATAAATGCTATAAGGATAAGTTAATCCTAAATATAATGTATCAGATCTAAGACATTACCAAAAAAAGAAACAAAAAACAAACCAAACAAGCAAAAACAACACAAAAAACCACCCCAAACTAATTTAATTCACAGTAAATTAAGGCTAGCCTCTACTTAAACCAGAAGAGGGCAGCATCTGATTACTCAAAGGAGAGATTTGGCCCATAATTAAGAGTGACCACCTCATAATGAGCTGCGTTTTTTGAGGGTTTGGGTTTTTGTTCATTTAGGGTTTCTGTTTTTTTTGGTTTGGTTTGCGTTTTTTGTTTTATTTGCTTGTTTGTCTTTTAACTCCTTTTTCATAGTCTGAATCAATTAATTAATTGGATTTTTATCTTGTTCTGAATTTCAGACATTTAAATACTTGTTTCTTAATTATTTCTAAAGATTACCATGATCAAGAACATTAATTTAAGTGATGATCAAATTCATAAACCTTAGTTTTCTTAGAAAGATGAATGCACTGGTATGTGTACCTCCCAAAGTCTTGTGTCAGTGAAGAGTGGGTATTTCTAGACTACCCATCTATTCTACAGCTGCCTGTGATGGTAGGGGACTGAGCAGTCACTCATTGATGTGCTGTTTCTCCAAAGGCTGCTTTCAATGCCCATCCTCCCTTGTTCTCTACACAGAGGCAGGTCTGGTACAGGAGGGTATTTCAAGATAAGTGACATAACCCAGTAAATGGAAACTACTGTTTAAGCCCATAAATGCTAGCAGAGGATTTAATGCCTCCAGTTAACAGTTCTTTTCTACTATGAACCTGTATATTATTTTTAAGAGCAGCTGGTATAGCAGCAGCCAGCCAAAGCAGCCTATCAGTTATTCCTGACATGAAGGAAATTATTTTTCCTTAAAGAGAGGATTTAATCAACAGTTTCAAGTCACATGGCTCCAGATTTTCTCTCTTTTTGTATGCCTTGCAGCTGGATACTGTATTACTAAAAGAAAATAACACTCAGTGGGTATGTTTGGAAACTAACCTTGGATATGACATCCATACTGATTCCTGAGCAAGTGACATCAGACTGACACACTTAAATGTCAAAGTTCATTTACCTTCATGGCAGCTTTCAATTCAGAGGCATCATACTGTGCTGGTGTCTTCAGCAAGCCCAAGATCACTGTCTCCAAATGACCTGACAGAGCAGACTTGAGTGCTGCAGAAAGTTCCTGTAAAAGAGGAAGGATGAGGGAAGAAAAAAATTAAAGCTCACTTCTGATCTCGAGAGAATTTAGCCTGTAGTGCTTTAAGTCTCCAAGCCTTCAACACTGTTTCTTACACAATTGACAAGGAAGCAGAACATAAAGAGCTTTTCTTTTGTGAAAGCCTAAGAAAGAAATTAGGGCAAAGGAATTTTTTCTCATCCTTTGAAAAGAAGAAGAAATCCACTGGTGGCTGACAAAGTGCTGGGAAGGATCGTAGAGAAACATCTGAAAAGCTCTAGTCTAGTCTTGAAGCACAGACACTTTGTTGGAGCTAATCAGGACAGATGGATCCAAGATCGACTCCCTGCAGTCAGGGCTTATCCATCATACTCCCAGTTTTCCCAGCAGCAATATTATTTGCCTTTTTCCTATTATCCCAGCACTTGATTAGCTGAGACACAGAAAAAGTGACTGTTATTCCACTGTACAGGCCCAGTGCTCAAACATTTAACTAAAGACAAAAAAAATAATTCTTGAGCACAGAAAAAATATCCCTGTCTCCAAAGAAATGATCAGAACTTTGTAGCTAAATTCTCTATTGTTAATTGTCAGCCAATCCTAGAAAATGACAGTCAGGTATGTTCATGTCACAGGATGTGTGTAAATCTGTAGCAAATAAAGTCAGAGGCATCTCCCCTATTTTTTGGGTTTCAGATACAAGTCCAAAAATGCTGATATCAGCTTCATTGTAGTGGAGTTACAAAACTGAAATCTCTGGGATCAAGTCAGGTTCGCAAAGATCAATGTATTCCCTAAATGAAAATGAAGTCTCCAGCATTTAGAAGAGAATTGCTGCAAGTCACTTGTTAGTTTCCACACCAGCAGTTTACGAGCTTGAGGGGCAGGGGAAAAGGGATAAAGAAAGTGACCTCAGTCAAATTGCAGAGAAGTTTGTACCAGAGAGATAAAGAGCAAAGGCATTTAGTTCATTTCCAGAGTCACCCATTTAACACAGGGCACTAATGTATGCTACCACTGTATGGACTGACCAAGACAGTCAATGGGGGTTTGGGGCACCTGCTGCTTTAGTCCAAGAAACATTACTCTAACCCAATTTTGGGTACAATGTTCCATCATTTATTTGTGTGAAAACAGGTTCTCCAGACATCAGGTGAAACAGCAAAGATATGCAGTATTATTATAATAAATTTTAGGACAATGCCATGAATTCCAATTAGCTAAGTAAAGTTTTTGCCACCTTTGCACTTTGGTGTGAAGGCTGGAGGAAAGAGAGATCACTACATCAGGATCTGCCATTCTCTGGCTTGGCTAGGAGCACAAGATAGAAGTGGGAAGCAGATAACTGGCAGATGTAATTAATTTGTAAATAACAAAGAGAAAAAGCTTTACTTTGTGTTCTGAATGAGCACCTGAATACTAGCAGCTCATTCCAAAGTCAACGATTGTTAATTGCAGCCTTGAAAAAGAGGACACAGGCAGAATCCTGGGGATTCACTGGCAGTTCCACTATGGTGTGGGGGGAAAGACAGTGTAGATCAAACACTGTTCCTCAAGACTAAGAATAGTTCCTATTCGACACAGTTCAACTGAGAGAAGTAAAAATGAGACTTTTTAGAATTTTCATGATCAGCTGAGAAATCCCACAACCCATAAAGCCAGCAGTCTAGTACAACACAACACATTGCCAAAGAAATCTGCACAACCTGTTGCCAAAGAAAATAATGAGATACCGTCCCTAGAAGATACACCTACATGTCTTTGCATCACCCCCTTCCTCCTCTCTTGCCATTCACTTGCATTTCACTGAGCAGCTTCTACTGTTGCTACAGACCTTCTTTATTCTTTGGCATTTGTTAAACTTCAGAAATTCAGTTTGCTTTTGGTTTGCAGCAGAGAAAAGTAGTGAGAGCGAAACCATGAGGTAAAAAAAGATGCAGATTTTCTTGACTGTGCATTTTTGTCATCATGCAAAACATTTAACAAAACTTTAAGTGACAGCTACTGGGGCCCACTCATATGCACAATTCTCCCAGTGCCCAGAAGGTGTGACCACCAGGATGCAGTCGTGTTCACACATGCGTATGCCCAACTTGTGCATGCTCCTGCAAGTGCCTATATCAACCATGCATAAGAGGTGGTGAATTTCCAAAATTTAACACTAGATTTACATTTGGCTTGAGATGAGCATTCTGGGCTGCTATTGGAGCACTACCATTTTGGGTCTGGCAAGCCTGAAAGAGATAAATTCATCATAATCCTAATTTCCTTTTTTTCTGTGCATAGAGCTTCAATTATGCTAAGATTCTCAAAAATTTAAAAGGCAAGAGAACAGTTCTTGCCTTCCAGATAGCAAGACTCGTGATCCAGAATTCTGCACACATTTTACAGAATTCTCTCCATCAATAGACCAACACCTGCAGTATTCCTGACATAACATCTAGTGACAGTTCCAGTCATTGTATTACTTTGTTCCACATCTGCAATGTTCACAGCACAATTACCTGCAATCTTTTCTCTCTTAAGCTAGGTCTGTAAAGAGAAATAGAATACTTTCCTTATACTGAGTTAATAGAAAAAAAAAAAAAAAAAAGCCCCAAAAACAATCCCCTAAATCTTTCTTTCATCTTTTCTTTAAGCTGAGGCATTTCACGTCAATGGCTTTCTAATACTGCTTAGCATATTTCACCTGGGAATTCTGTGGCTGGCTGACTGTCATTGTCAACCATTGTGATTTCAGTCCCAGTTATGCACACGTGGCCAATCTGGAAGTCTCACCAGTCCTAAACTGTGACAGCATGGACCAAGTGGACACATTTTATTTCTGTGAAAAAAGAAACCACATAATACTTTACCCACAGTTTACATCAAGTTCACTATGAAACATAAAAGCCCTGAAAAATCTAACTGTCCACAAGAAAATATTCAAAACCTGGTATTTCTTCACATTTTTCTACCTTTTTGGTTCTCCTCTGATAGGCAAAAGCAATATCCTGCCTCTGTTCATTGCTGCGGTTTGTCAGGATGTTGATGATGGTGACCTCATCCACACCTACAGAGATATAAGACAAAGAATTAAAGAAGTTCTCTTGTTATTGTACTCTTTGTATGACTATGTTCTCCAACACTCAGAATATTGCACATGTGCTCTCTCAAGCACAACTCAACAGCTCTCATTAGTTAAAATATGTTATGTCCTGAAACTGGAGAAAGGGAAATCCCATTCTGATGTGATGCAGAATTTCACATACACAAGCAGAGCTCAATCAAGTCTCATGATCAGCTTTGCTACTTCTGTTTTCTGCTTCATTTGCCTGATCTGTATACTTGTGTTCAGTCACTCAGTATTCTGCCAAGAAAGCTTCTCAAGAGTGCAGGTTTTCAAACCAACATGAACTTGTCTTGCTAAAGCAGCATCAGCATAGCTTGTAAACGCCTGGACAGAGGAGACAACTAGAACAGCTCCCACTGTTAGGCTCAAATATCAAGCTAAATTATACCTCTCCCATATAACCATTTAGTTTGGACTAATTCCAGACAGACTGGATGAAGCTTAGAAGAGGCAACATGATTTCTAAATATTGCTCGTCTATTACAGTGCATGTTTTTCTGCAAAGGATGATGTGTAACTAGTTATTTTTTTCTGGTAAGTTGCATGCCAAGTTTTAAAGCAAGGAGGTGGCTAATCTAAAGTCAGTACAAGCTCTGAGTTTTAACTCTGATCTCTCCATTTACTGCATGTATTATAACACAAAGCTTCTTTCATAATATATACATTTCTTTTATAATAAATATCTTCTTTCACAGTTGCACACACAGCAGTGTAAACGATAATTTTTCAGGAAAACCAAACTAAAACAAAAAAGACAACCAAAAAAACAACTAACCAGAAAGTAAGAATTAGTCAGTAGCTGCTAGCAGGACTCAGATGCCTGTCAGAATTTATCTACGTTTATTTTACTTATCACACAAAGCAACATCACAGCAACTTCAAACTAAGTACTGTAACAGAGTATGAAATTAATCATATAAAGTGAGAATGTTGCAAAAGACCTTTTAGCCCCTAGCTACAGAATCTAAAATGATGAGTCAAATCCAAAATTCCTTTCTCCCTCTTTACCACATTTTTCATGATAAAATACTGTACTTGACAGCCTCATGTCCTAGCTGAGACAGACCTACAGCAGTGCTCTCACACAAGCTTGGCCTGCAAAAGTCAAAAGGCCCTGGAAAGCATGGTGTGTCTCAGTTAAAAATTATGGTTTGAAAACATGCTGACTGCACAGTTCAGCCATAACCTAATCCTGCACATTTTAAAGTGTTCTCATTTTAAAAAGAAAACAAATTCTGCCAGTTCAAAACCAGCCACACACAAACATGGGGTCTTCCAGCTGCTGGAGGGCCACAGCATAAGCCAATGTCTTAACCTTTCTATTAAATTCTAAATGTAATCCATTCTTGACATTCAGAAATGGCAAATGCCATTTTCAAGTATTATCACAACTGTCACAGATTAGAACCCCACAGACGACTGCATCCAAGTTTCTTATTATAAGCTTTGTGGATGGAAACACCAAGTCAAAACACTGCTCTGGCATTTATTGGAAAATAAGTGCTTGTACATCACACTTGGGAATCATGCTGCACGGACAGGATGCTGACTCACATCTGCTGAGGTGGGGCAGGAATGCAGTTCAAACATTTTTATTTGCTGTTCACAAAAATCTCGGGAAGTTTCAGGGTAATGAAACAAAAGTTTATTTCCAAATGTATTCTGGCTGGAAGATTTTATCAGTGTATTTTTATCAATGGGCAACTGAAAACAGAATACTACGGCTCACAATTTTTTTAAAACAAGAAAATGCATTGCAAATGGAAATGTATTTGAGGAGGAAGGAGATAATAGAGCCTAGAAAAATACCATGAACAACCCCACACCTATGATTAGCAAGAACTTTTCCTCTTTTAGATGAAATCTCTTGTGCTGGCAAGATTGCAGTGCTATGACTCAGTCCTCAAAAAAATAGGAAATTAACATAACCAAAATCAGAGTTTTAACATTTTTTTGGTTGTACTTATCATAGAATCATAGAATTGGCTGGGTTGGAAGGGACCTCAGAGATCATCAGGTCCAACCCTTGATCCACTACTGCTGCAGTTACTAGACTGTGGCACTGAGTGCCACATCCAGTCTCTTTTTAAATATCTCCAGGGATGGAGAATCCACCGCCTCCCTGGGCAGCCCATTCCAATATCTGATCACCCCCTCCATAAAGAAAATCTTTCTAATATCCAAACTAAACTGCCCCTGGCACAATTTGAGACCGTATCCTCTTGTCTTGCTGAGAGGTGCCTGGGAAAAGAGACCAACCCCCACCTGGCTACAACCTCCTTTCAACTTGAATTTCCATGGGCCAAAAAACCAGCACCAGTGCTGTTCTGATCAAAAGGGATGACATGGACAATCACTTAACTTTCTAGGACAAGATAAGAACAGAGGTAAGAAAGTTTGATTTTGCAAGAGCTGGAATTCGTTCACTCAGCTTGTTTACTAGAAATCTGTTCTCTTCAATTTCATTTTCAAAGACAGCATGGACAGAATACCAGAAGCTATTTCTGTCCTAGCAGCATCTAGGTACTACTCATCCTGCATGAATGAATGAAATGGGATTGCAGCTGGCCTCACATTACTAGTGGGAGACACATATGATTAACCCTTTTGAGATTTCAGCCCCATTGTGTATCTGGTACCAACATGAATCTATTTGAGCTCATCATATATCCATTCTTTGGATAAAATCTTGATCCCACTGGAGTCAAAGGGAAAACTTGAGATAAATTAAAGACCATAATTTCAGCTCTGCTGTTTTATTTAGCAAGACTTCACCCAACCCAGACCATGTTGCAATGAGATATTGCTTAACTGATACTATTAATATTCCAAGTATGTGACTGCTGCAGATCAGGGGATTTCAGGCACTATCCTGACCAACCAGCATGCCAGCAGATTTTCTCTAAATATTTATTTCATAACATTAAAAACTCTGATAAAAGGTAAGGGCATGTTAAGATATATTGTATAGGGTAGGAATTCAATCATGAAGAAGACCCCTGTTAATGGCTACACCTCATAATTCTTTTACCAGTTTCTGGATATCATGAATTTAATACAGACGTGTGTTCTAATCACTTCCCTAGAATAACCTTTTGTTTGAATTCTGCCAGTCATGGAATAAAAAAAAGTATACTCAACTAAAAAGTTGAGTATACTAAATACTAAAGTACTAAATACTATACTAAAATACTAAATACTAGAGTATACTAAATACTAAAAGGTATACCTCAACTAAAGACTGCACTTTAGGTTGCAAGTGTTTCTCTACTCACAACCTAGTATGACAATAAAATTATTTAAGAAAGTCTTTCAGACATACAAATTCACAGTACTAGGGAATAACTCTGGAACAGAAGAGAGACACTTGAGCAGTCTTCTACCCTACAAAGCATTAAAATGAAACCTAAGATATGATCTGCTGGTACTCTTCTAATTAGTCAGTTTATTCCACTTAGGCTTATATACTTGAGCTAATCTATACAGAGAGCACAATAAAGCATTATATGGAAATTGGAAATGAAGCTGACTCTTGTCCTATGCAGCAAAAAGGCTGCAACGTTTGCAAAGGACATGCTAAGATGAACTCACTACAGAAAAACTAAATGGCATAAAAATGAAGCTGGCAAAGCAACGATATTTATTACAAAAGAAACCAGCCAGAATTTTAAGAAGTTCTTTGCATTATACAAACTCCAGGCTGAACTTCCTAGGAAAAAGGTAGCTGCTGTGGGTATGTAGTGTTTGTTCATTATGAGTGTTATATTTTTAGCTCAGTAACTGTGAAGGTATTTCCCAGAAATATTTTAAAACTTCTTGCAGAAGAATTCCCCTGTATAGGTGCTTACATCACTGTCTGAAGAAAAAACAGTTCTTGTCTAGATGATTCAGAATTTTCTTTTGGGAAAAAAAACCCCAGACATTTTAGAGAGCTCATGTTTCACCAAATATTCTAAATTATCAGACAAATATATCCTGTAAGCAAGCATTTGAAGTGCAAAGATACACTACCTAGAAGAGTCCTAACACTCTTGTTCTTTATTTCCCACAGGAATACTCCCTTTGAGAGAGTCTTTATGACACAAGATTCAGAATTAAAACCATAAAGATTCCCACCTCTAAAGCCACCTTCCCAAATAAGCTCCTGGATAACAAGCTAATAAGCTCAATCCTACAGACATACAGGGTCATTAATAAGTTGCCCTATTATTTATTCAAAGGGTTGGGAATCAACTCCCTAACAAAATGTTTTCATGTATCTTAAGACCATACTCAGCAAAGTGCTTATCTTTGCTGGAAGAAAGTAAAAAAACTGCCAAGACTGACTGGAAAAGCTTTTGTACTGCTAGGATATTGCAATTTTCTTTTGCATTGGCTTGAGTATTAAATTGTATAAATTTGTACCTACCCTAAAAGCCTGATGGGATATTTGACATGTTTAGATTTGCCTTATAATCAGAGCTCCAAAAAAACATCAAGTCTAGACAAAAGCCTACATACACATAAAGCATTTCCTGCCAAAAAGGATGACATTTACTTGTCTCTTGAAAGAGGATTTCTTACAACAAAAATGAACCATAAAATGACTGAAAATCCAAACTCAACCTACTTTAATGAGCAGACAAGGGATTTCTTCAGTTAAATTAAGAAATCTTGGGAAAGGAAACCTCAGGCTTGTTGGGGAGGGGCAATATTTTACATTTTTTAGCAAGTCAAACATGCTTTCCTGGCATGATGGAATATTCTGCATTTCTTTCTGATGAGAAACCGTTTGGCTTTTAAAATGTCTCCCCCTCCTGACATGTAGCCAGAGAATTGACAGCTCCAGCCACGCCCAGACACTACTCTGGCCTGGAGGAAGCATGGAAAGTGTGGCACACCCTTTCTTTGTTACAAAGCAGGACAAAGACAGAGGATCAGTACCTTGGGAGCACTACCAAGGTGTTACTCCAGTGTCTTGTCATTTATAGACCTCACACTCCTGATTGTTTCAGGAATACCAGGCTTATCCATGCAGCTGCATCTCTCCCCTGCCCCATCATGGCCTCCTACCAGTCAGTGGGAGTGGTGAATGCTGGTACTGATATAAGGAGATGGAAGCCTACCTGAGAACTAACTCATAGAGGCAGAGGACTCTGACATTGCTCTGTCCCTAAAATACTACAACATCTTGTGTTAGGAACTAGATTATGTTGTTTCTAGGACTTTCTTCAAAACATGCATCTATGAAGTTCAAAATCTAAATCAGTCAAGATTTCAGGAGTGTGGTTGGAGAAATTCAACACCTCCTAGAACAGTTATCTTAGCAAGCACAGTAAAACACTGGTCCTAAGACACTGTATTTTACCTTTTTTTTTCTTTTCTTTTCTTTTTTTTTCACACCAGCATTCTGTCTTACAAGTAGAATCAAAGAAGAGTCAGAGCCACAACTCATGTTCCTCACCTTTGGTCTTGATGGCTGTTTCCAGGGCTGCAGCATCCCTGTCAGCATCAAAATTTGGGTAGGCCTTAACTGTGGCATATGCACTTGGTGGGAGAGAATGCTAGAAGAAAAAGAAAAACAATCTCAAAGTTAAATCATGTCATCCTGTCCTTGCTGCAGTTAATACAACACGTGTCTCTCAGTCAACCAGTAATTAGCCGAATTTTTAAATACAACAACTACCATCAGTTGTGTGTGAAAATGGAATTGGGCTAAGCACCACCAAACTCTGTTCTACTGATGTGGATTGTCCAGGAATTCACTCAAAAAGAATACATACAAATAGATATTTTTGAATATTGCAGCCAAACCTTAGCATATTCCAAGTTCACTCAGTAAACCCCAATCTTCTAAAAAAATCTAGATTTTTCTAGCTAGATCTGAAGAAAACTGACTACATAAAGCTAATTCAAAGAAAGATTAATATCTGCCATAAAAGTCTAATGTATTTTAGATTTGAAGCCAGTGTTTTACTTTGGATTAAAGGCTACAATAAAAAAAAAGGAAAAAAAAATAAAAATTGCCCTATCTCATGGACTTTGAAGACAACACCAAAAGATCTTTTTAAGCCTACAGTTCTAGAAAGCAAAGTTACTGATAATCTCCTTCTGAAACTCTATGCCTGCACACTTGGTTTAAGCAGCAGAAGGCTAGCATAACCAAATGACACTGCAAATCACTTCTGCTAAGAATAAGAAGACTTGCAGGTAAGCTCACAGTACACAGCTGCAACATTCTAGGAGTTACCAGATTTTATCAGCTGTTTATCATTGTTCTCTCCTGAGAATTATAGCTTCAAACAAGAGTCACCAGATGAGACTGAACTCTTCTCAGCTGTTTCAGTGCAAATGACCATTTATCTAGTATTACCTCACACAAGCAGTTTAAAACAAATCACAGATTTTAATACAAAATATGGGCTCATAAAGAGGACTGATCTTAGTATCCCTGATGGATCTTTTTACACGTATATTGTCAAAAGGAGGACAATTTTTAACTAAAATATTCCATGGGTTTTAACTACATTTGACTCTTATCCTGTAGGGGTCACACTGTCCTGAACAGATTCCTCTGGCAGCAACCAATGTGCCTTCTGGAGACATTCTGTGTTATGTTGAGAAGATAAAAAGTCTAAAAAGCATCCATAAACAGAACCACTCTTTCCTTTGTCTCAGCATCAGCTTTGTCTTTTAAAATGGCCCCACTTTGGCCCACAGCCACACCACAAAACACAGCCTTTCCAGTTAGCAGATCAAATTGCTAACAGAAACAGTAACAGAGTAAGTGCAACACAGCCTCAGAGAAGAAATCTGTGCATCTGAAAGATTCCTAAATCAAAGCCCATCAGTAAACACAATCATGTGGCACCTCTACTTAACCAGAAAGTCATCTGGTGAGCTTAGCAGAGTTGGGTACCTCCCCTTCACTGACATCCAAGTATTTTCTGAGTCATTTGGACAGAATATCACACACTGAGAAAATGAATAGCTTATTTGCAATTCATGATCCATCTTTTCTTCTGTCCTTCCACCCAATGCATGCAACAAGTTGGACTCAGATGGTCTGACAATGGTCAAAAGTCTGGGGAAGCACCATGTACATACGTATATCCAGGAAAGACAGAAACCTTCTGCTGGCTACTCTACCAGTAAACAGACTATTTTAAAATTCAGCATCCACAAAGGTTATGTTTTAGTCTCTCAGTTGACTGTCTAGAGTATTTCAGTGAAGCTGACACAGGCCTTGTGAGAGTGATTATTCTGCCTCTGAAAAACAGCCATTTCAATTCCAGAATATGTGGTCTTGAATCACACTGGTACACTCTGGTGCCACAGTACCAGTACTGTATGTTTTCAGAGAACACAGTTTTTCTCATTGCCTTTCCATTTAGTTCAACACACAATCTTCCAGGATGTGCCAGTACAAGTCCAGCTAGTGTGTAACTGCACAAGAAGTGTGGATCAGACTAAAGCAGAGCAAGACTTTTTTTCTTCCCACATATCTAGTGTGCTTCAGAAACCCTCCAACTGCCTTACTTCCATCGAACTTGAGGAATTCAATCCTACTGGGAAGAGCAAAATGAGGAAGCAGCATATTTCACTAAGAGGGAAGTTTAAGAAGCTAATTTCTTCCAATAATAATGTAATTGATAATACCAGGCTGAAGCAAGTGGGACAGTTTCTTCATCTTGAAACAAATCAATCCCTTTGCCACTGACACAGAAGTTCCTTACTGGGCAAAACAGGATTTGGGTTCAGCTGCAACTATTCTATATCCTGAAAGTTGAAAACTTCTTTTAGAAGAAAATGGGTTGTTGAAGTACTGTCTCTTAACATCAGTTAACTTGCTGAATCATTGCTTAGGAGAACTGGGAAAATCCTTTGTAGAACTTGCTAGTCAGTAATTATGGCTTTCCACTCAGAACCTACACAACAAAAATGCTGCCTGAAATTTCATGCATGCTATGGAAGGATTTCTGATTAAAATGCTGGCATGGAAGAGTATTCAAAAGTGACTTCTGTAGCTACTCACAAGCATGATGGAAGAAATATTTCTGCCCTTTAGAACAGATGGCTCAAATTTCTGCTGAAACAAACACAGCCAAGAAATCTGAAGAGTTGACTGCTTTTGATGTACAAAGCCAGCTTTGCTACTTATCTACAGTGCACTAGCCAATTCTTTGCAGCAGCTCTTTCACTAAGATCATAACCCTAATTTACTTTGCAACAAGTAAAAAAAAAAAAAAACAAAACAAAACAGCAAAAAGTTTGCTTGTACTGATCTCAGGCCTGGAATTAAGAGCAATAAAATTAAAAGCATACCAATTTTATTAGCAACATGACAAAATAATGCATGGATAGGGTTTACATCCTCTTCAGTGACAATCACAGAAGCACGAATTCATGGCACAATATCCTGATACTGCACTGGTAATTCTGTCACCTAATGTTGCAACATAAGATCACAAAGGCCATGTAGCTTTATGGTATTTTTATAAAACTATCAAGCACGTGCAGATGTGGCAGAAAACATGCAATCAAACCCAAGATTCTTTATGCTTTTTAAAACAGAAAATGAGAAAAGAACTTTGAGGAGGTAATTTTTTTCAGGATGCCAAATGTTTTCTCCATTTTTCATTGAAAGAAAACAAACTCTGGACATTATCAGCAAAACCAAACACATTTCCTCTTTATCAACCTTAATTCACTTCTTCCTTTGCAAGAAATAGGGACCACAGATGTGAAATAGCCATTCAGTTTGTCCTGTCACCTCTTACATAGGGCTCAGCAGGTGAATACTGCTCATGCTGACAGCCAGGTAGATGAAGTGTCATTAAATTTAAGCAGCTAATACAATTGTCTTACAGTTTACAGATGCTTTGTGACTGCAAACTGATCACCACTGACTAGGTTTTTAAACAATGCAAGCTCACTTAGAAGAAATGTGTGCAATCTTGTAAAATGTGCAGCTCATTACAGTTACTGGTTGAGAGTCTGTAGAAGAAATGAGACATGGCAGCTAAGTAAAACTTTCCTTCTTTAGATAATAATACTTACATCTCCTTCAAGGCTGAGCTTGCTTAAAATTTCGTGGACAGTAGACATCTTGAAATAATGCTGGAGGAAGAGAAAAAAAAAGAAACAAAAAATGTAGACCTATTACAATTACATTAGCATGTTATGAAGTCCTGAAACACTGCAGCAAATGAAACTGAAAATTAAATTAAAGCTTGTTTCTCAGGAACTCTACAATCAAGCTGTAGAAAGCATCATCTGAGAAAAGAGTTGGCCTGATTGGAGGTCAGAGAGAAGGGAAAGCAACACCTCAAGACCAATAACAGTCCAGTAACTGGTAACTGAGCCTGGAAGCAAAGTTGCACAACTTTAAGCTTCACCAGGTGCCACTCCCTTCACCTCCACACTGCCAGCAGTTCCTCCAATCCAGCTCCCATATACCCTGCCCTCCAAGCCAACTCCCAGCTATTGTGCTGCCAGCACTGGTTATGTCCTTTCAGCTGTTTTTCATACTCCTTTTTTATCATCAATCTGTCACTCTTCTGATGGCACTGGGGCTTTCTCAGGCACACAGAACAAGCTGCTCAGGCGTATTTCCCAGACAACCCAAACCTGTCTACTTAATGCTCAACCTGAAACCTGAAAAGAAGCCTGAAAGAGCTCAGAGAGAGCCAGGAAGTAGTTTGAAGTAAGTTTCTTAAACAATGAAGATGTAGTTAAAACTCTAGAAGTGCCCAGCTTTTGTTTTAGCTCCTGTAAAACTCATGTAAGCAAGAGAAATGCAGAGAAATTCTTACTTTTAGCAGACACAGCAAGAGTTCCAAGAAAAAAAAATGCAGAAACAATGACACAGCTTTTGTAGCCTGTTGTAACCCACACTTCCTCGCTTAGAACACAAAAAGAAAACCTTTCATCTTCTGAAGCAACCTAGGTATAAGTTAAGAGAAGCAACATTACACAAAGGAAAAATTAAGATCCTTAGAGAATGAAACCACAGTCACACATCAACTTATTTGACAATCCATCTTTTTCAGAGGAAAAATCCAATCCAGTACAGGTTGCAGAAGTCGTAATAAACAGCTTACTGCTCTCAGCACAATTAACCACACAGGTTAAAAGAGTGTGGTATATTACAGAGTTAAAAAATTCAAAATGTTTGCTCTTAACAAAGCAAAGTGCCTAACAATGTAATGTTTGTACTCTAACAGTATTAAAACCCATACCAAAGATGAGCAAATAAAGTCCTTTAGTCTTGTTTGTCAATAGAACTAAAAAAATAGCACTGAAAGATGAAGCAAAGCAACTGCAGGATAATGTTTCACAAAACAATAACTGAACAGCTTTTTGCAATACTCTTGTTTCTAAATCAATTAAAACCACACTGAATCAGGCTTGTTAGAACAAAAAACTTGAACAGGGTCCAGGAACAGAACTAACACACCCTCATGTACAGCTGGAACATTCGTATCAGCACACAACTATGCTATAGCAACCACCCACCCATCAACAGCAAGATGGCAAAAGGAAAAAATGGGAGTTTTTGCAAGAATCTTTGCAGAGAAAGACCTTTACTCAGAGAACAAGCACACCTCTTGTCACACACTACCTTGTAAGACACTCAGTATGAGAACAGACTTCCAGCTGTTCTGTGATGGACTGATTTCATCTGACGTAGCTGTAACAAGTCCTGGGTGGGTTTGAACATGGAAACAGAAAATACTTGCACTAACTTGTTCTTCCATACACTGGAATAGAATCAACTTCTAATTCCAGCTATAAACTAATACTTCAATACCTTCAGGCAAGTCTCTACAATTGGTTTCCCTCCTTGATCCACATTACATATCCTGAATCATAACATAATTCTACTAAAAGAGATAGCATCTCTTTTGACCTTGACTCCCACAGTAATCACTGCTTTGCAAATCTGCTATTATATTTGGCCTCGTCTATGCTCAGTACATTTTTCCCCATGACTGGTAACAGAAGAGTGTGTGCTTAAAAGCAGCTCCATCTCTCAATTCCCAGGGAAAGCTCACACCCATTACAGTGGAAAAAAAACCCATGTGATCCATGGAAAAGTGTCAGGTATGCACAAACAACTTCATTGCTCAAGAAGCAGAGTTAGCATTTTAAATAGTACTTAAACTCTTGTAGACAAGAGATTGAGCAAAGGGTGTTCCCAGAAATCTTAGCCAAGAAAAAGGCATCCCCAGAATGAGAGAATGGAAACTTTTTCACTTGGAGCTCATTTATGGTGAAATCTCCAAAAACTAGGACAAGGCCTGGCAACAGGAGATGGATGAGAGAGAGAGCAAGGAAGATGTACAGTATCTGCTGTAAAGGAAACAAGGGCTCAAAATCGTTCATTTATATATAGTGCTAACCACAAGAACAAGTGAGCCAGGCTCTATCTCCTCAAATCACCCGATAAGGTTTAGCAGATCATTTAAAGCCACTACTTGGAGAAAAAATTAGCTTTAAAGAAAAGGGTTTCAAAACCCATTAAACCACACTCCCACAAACATACTTGAACTGTTCTCTTCCACAGACACCATTAATAACCCAGGAGATGTTCCATTCCAAGAAGGCACTATGTGTATGTCAATCAATAACTTTGATTTCTTTGAATTCAATTCTCATTTCTGAGACTTTACAGGAAAACATTTATTTTTTTTAAATCAAGGCAAACCACTCCATACATTATTGAATGGAAACTATACTTACTAAGGCTCCTTATCACAACTAGCTCCAACAAAAGACAGCACACTTATAAGGATGGATTATTCAAGGACAGAGGTTCTAAGAGATTTTTTTTCCCCTCTTAATGTATAAGTTAATATCTGCACATTTCTGGGCAGACTGAGCATTTGAGTATGAATGTAGGAGCAACTAACAAACAGAATTAAAGCTCCACGTATAAGAACACAACTCACTTCTGCATGACTACAATGAAAACACTTCACTTTTCTACCACTTAAAATACAATGAAACCTTTCTTCACCCTACCTCCCCTCCTGGCTCGGGGAAGAGGAAGTGGTGTCCAAGCTGACTCACAATTCAACAAGCACCAGCAAGATCTCAGCAATTAAGCTCATGGCCAGGGTGGGAGGGAGAGCCGTGCCCAAGCCTGGCTCTGCGGGCAAGGAGCTGCACAGGGCTGCCCGACACGCCGTGGGTGAGAGCACAGGGAAACCTCGGGGAAGCACTGGCCACCCAGAGCACTCCCTGTACTAGGGCTTCCCCTCTGCCCGTGCCAGCGGCCGCATCTACAGCGGCGCCGGCAGCCGCAGACACACCCAGGGGCAAAGGGGAAGGGAGCGGCTGCCCCAGGCTCGGCCCCGGCGGCTCGGGAGAGCTCGGGGCTCCGCCTGACCCGCAGTGTCTTCAGCCCCTCCGCAGCTGAGCCAGCACCGCCTGCAGCCTCTGCGAGGCTCCGGTCTGGAAAATTATTGCACAGTAGCAAAGTTAGACCCGGTGAACCTCTGTGTAGTTTAGAGAGGAAAATAAAAGAGTCCTTGGGGAAGTTGGACAAAGTTTGGGACCAGATCCTCTTTCCAGAGCGCTGCCGCCACACCCAGTGTTGGTGCGGGCGCACGAAGCTCCCCGGGCGCTGCGTGGCCCCTGGAGGCCGCCGTTCCAGCGTGAAACCGAGCACGGTAAAAGCACCGGGCGGGTAACGCCGGACCGAGATGAGAGGATCGCAGCGCACAGGAGGGCGGCAGCGGCAGCACCCGGGAACCGCACCCACCCCCCCC